>JBBMJZ010000010.1:7447732-7468620 GCA_037833815.1 Zingiber zerumbet | reverse complement strand
TGTTTTCCGTTGCGCGTTTGCGTGTTTAGCACATCTAGTTCCTTACACCTGACGCCTCGAGCACGCCTCGGGCACGCCTTTAACAACCTAGATGTCGATTGACACCTTCAAGATTTCGCAGCTAGTCCCCGACGCCTGATCGTCGCCATTATAGCTGAACGGGAGGACAACAAGAGGAAGGCAGGCCGGGAGATGAGCAGCACCGACAGTAGCCCTCGTGAAGAGAGTACAAGAGGCCCGCACTAGCATTTGCCGAGTGGTGACGCCCATCAGCTTGGGAAGAAGAGAACCGAAGCAACGTCGGTCGGGGCGACATCGGTATGATTGCGGGAGGCCCGACCGACGGCGATTCCAATCGGGCTCGGAAGTCACACACCCGACAATTGGAAATATATGCTGTCGGATGCAGCAAGGAGAAAGCAAAGGGGTCGGAGATTAGTTTTGCCTCTTAAGACTTGGAGGGGGTAGAGGTCCCTCATGACGATGTCTTGATCATCAAGGCAATCATTGCTAATTATAATATTCACCATACTTTCGTAGATACAGGAAGTTGGGTGAACATCATATTTAAAAAGGCGTTCGAGTAGCTTCAGATCAAGCGGAGTGAGCTCCAGCCGACGACACCCTTATACGGATTCACGGGCAATGAAGTGCTGCCGATCGGCCAGGCATAGCTAGCTATATCCCTCGGGGAGGAGCCAACAAACGAGGGCGACTAACTTTATTGTGGTGGACGCCTCGTCCGCCTATAATGTCATACTGGGGCGACCGACGTTGAATGAGTTCTGAGCGGTCGTGTCAATGTTCTGCCAGAAGATCAAGTTTCCCTTGGATAACTTGGTTGGCAAAGTTAAGGGCGACCAGGTAGCAGCTCAACGGCGCTATGTCGAAATGGTCAAGATTGAGTCACGGGCCGTGCAAAAGGCTCAGCGGCTGGAGGTAAATGCAATTCTAGAAAAGTCTCTTTTGCTGATCTATGACGAGAAAGAAGTCTAAGTTCATCCTAGCAGGCTAACCGGCTGGCAACCACGACTTTCATCGCAGTCGACCTGAGTGCAAAAAAGAAGGCGGAGCTGGTGCCGGCCTAAGGTAAAACTATGATGTGTTTTGTCTAGGCGACTCATGAGCTCTCAAGAATCTCGCCGAGCGTAGCACAACATGGGTTGCACGTTCGACCGGACGCAAGGCCGGTGAAGCAAAAGAAAAGAGACTTCAGTGCTGGGCAGAATATGATAATCCGAGCGGATGTAGATAAATTACTTAAAGCCGGACACATTTGCGAATTTCAGTTCCCAAGCGAGGCAACAAATGACGAGTCTGCATCGACTTCCACGATTTGAACAAGGTTTGCTTGAAGGACTACTATCCACTGCCTCATATTGATCAGATGGTGGATTCCACGGCCAGCTATGAGTTGATATGCATGCTGGACGCATATCAGGGCTACCACCAAGTTTTGCTCGCCAAGGAGGATCAAGAGAAGGTCAGTTTTATCATGACGGACGGAACCTTCTGCTATAATGTCATATCATTTGGGCTAAAAAATGCCGAAGCTACATATCAGAGGTTGATAAACAAGGTGTTCTCCCACCAGATCGGCTAAAACATGGAGGTATACGTTGATGACATTTTAATAAAATCCCTTTGAGCTGCTGACCTCTGTGTAAACATAGAAGAGACTTGTCGAACGCTGAGGAAGTACGGAGTCAAACTAACCCGTGCAAGTGCCTGTTCAGGGCAAAAAGTGGGCGATTCCTCGGTTATATAGTCACCGAGTGGGGGATCGAAGTAAACCCAAGAAAAGTGAAGGCACTGCAAGACATGCCCCTTCCACGCAACCTGAAGGTAACTCAACGGTTGATCGGACTGATAATCGCTTTGTCAAGGTTCATATCTAAGTCGTCCGATCAGAGCCACCCTTTTTTCAAGGTTTTACGTTGAGCTACGAAGTTTTAATGGGGCGTCGTGTGCGACAAGGTGCTGGAGGAGCTAAAGAGTTATTTAACTTCTTTACTTGTACTGGCAGAGCCCATTGCTGGTGAGCCGCTCTGGACGAACATAGAGTGGGCAGTCGGCTCAGCGTTGGTGCTACAAAACGGTACTGAACAACAGCCGGTGCACTTTTTTAGCCACATATTGAAATATGCAGAGTGCCGCTACACCTATCTCGAGAAAGTGGCATATAGGCTTGTCCTCGCCGTTCGGAGGTTACACCCATACTTTTGTCGCATCTAATAATTGTGCTAACTAACAGTACTTTAGGAATAATTCTCCTCAACTCTGAAACATTCGGTCGGCTGATCAAGTGGACCACGGAGCTAAGTGAGTTCAATATACAGTGCTAGCCTAGGTCGGCGATCAAGGCGCAAGCCTTAGCCGATTTTGTGACTGAGGTATAGAACGCCGAGTTGGAGGTAATTTATAAGATATACGTGGATAGGTCGTCCACCCGATAAGGCAGCGGAGTGGGGATACTTTTGATATCCCCACGCGAAGACAGAATGTAGCGGTTCGTTTGGCTAGACTACTGAGCTACAAATAACGGTGCGAAGTATGAAGCACTAATCGCCAGTCTGCAGCAGCTGTCAGGAACTTTTGATATAAACAATGCCAGACTAAGGCTGTATGTTGAGGCGTTCGAAAAATTAAAGGTCGAGTTTCAAGAAGTGATTATCTAGAAAATTCCCCGAGGTTGAGAATCAATATGTGACAAGCTGACCAAGTTAGCAAGCTCTTTAACCCCTATGGTGTTGGACAAACCAATTGAGCAGATAATGTTGGTAGCTCACATTGAGAGGCTAACTGAAAGGGAGACTTCAAGTGATTGATGAACTCCTTTGATTGAGTTCCTCCGATCGGGCAGCATGCTGGCCGACCGGGAGTAGGCTCGGTTAATAAAAAGAGAGTCGGATGGTTTACATTAGTCGAAGACCACTTATATAAAAGAGCTTTCTCAAGACCCTTATTGAAGTGCAATGGAGCAGAGGACATTCAGTACATCCTACAAAAAGTTCACCAAGACTTTTGTGACAGTCATCCGGGCGGCAGTTTATTGGCAAGGAAAATTTTGTTGGCGGGCTATGTTTAGCCTACTCTGTAAGCCGATGCCGCTCAGACGGTAGCAACCTGTTTGTCTTGTAGAGATATCAGAACATACCGCATATACCTACGGAAGAGTTGACATCATTGTCTCTTTGCTCGTTCGACAAGTGGGGCATGGATATTGTGGAACCCTTCCTGTTGGCGACTGGACAGAGGAATTTCTTCTTGTGGCAGTGGACTGCTTCTCCAAATTGGTGGAGGCCGAGCCGCTCACTAAGATAATTGAACAGATGGTTATTAAGTTATTGTGACAGAATATTATATGTCGGTTTGACGTCCCTCATAAACTTGTCTCCGACAATGGAAGGCAATTTCAAGAGCGGAAGCTCAGAAAGTGGTGTGCAAGTTATGGTATTAAACATGCCTTCACTTCTGTAGCTTACCCCCAAAGCAATGGCCAGGCGGAAGCCACCAACAGAGAAATCCTCAGAGAGCTTCAGACTCGGGTCAACCACGTTGGAGGAAGCTGGGTAGATAAACTGCCGAGCGTGCTGTGGGCCTACCGCACCACGCCCAGGGAAGCTATCGGCATAACCCCGTTCCACTTAGCATACGGAGGGGAAGCTATAGTGTCGGTCGAGATAGGGATTGAGTTCGATCGGATGCAGCTTTGCGATAAGGAGAACCCCGAACAACGTCTCATGGAGTTAAACTTAATAGACGAAATCAGAAACAAAGTAGTCGTGCGACTGATGGCATACTGAACGACGTCTCATGGAGTTTGCTGAAGGCGCCTTCAACGACCCTATATAAGCAGGTCACGAATTGATGCATAACACAGATCTAAAACTTGCCTTCTTTCTTCGTGTGCTGCTAACAAGACGATCCTGCGAAGTCATAACACTACTCCGATGATCAGAAACTCTCAATTTCAAACATCATTATAGTCGGTATAATATTTGATAGCGCTTTAATTATTGTACTCGTTTGTAATATTTCGAATTGATACTGAATTGCACAAAGTAAACACTCAACGAGTGTGGGCCTTGAAGTAGGAGTCGTCACAAGCTTCGAACTAAGTAAAACCAACTTGTGTCATTGTTTTTCTTTAATTATTCTTATTCTGCTACGATTTACTCAATTATTTCCACGCTACGATCCTACAAGTTGTGATCTGACAAGTTGTGTCAAGTTTACAAGTATAGGATACTTGATAGGTGTTAAAATCCTGGTTATGGTAGTGACTAAGCCCTAGTGGATTTAGGCATCTGAAGTCTTGATTGGGAATCATACATGACCTAAGTCTTTGTTGGAGATGAAGCAACAAATTCCTGGTTGGAGACTAGGTGAATCAAGTCCAAGTGATTAAGACTTGACGGATAAAATTCCTAACTGGAGGCTAAATCAAGTCCAAGTGATTAAGGCTTGACAAACAAATTCTTAACTGGGTGTTTGGTGAATCAAGTCCAAGGGTGTGGAATCAATTGGAAGCTAATTGCTTGGCAAAAAGTCCGAGTGTATGGAATCAGCTAGAAGCTGATTGCTTGGCAAATTGAATTAGACAGGCCAAATCTAGTCAAGTAAGTGTGGGTGACTTTACATTTTATATCATACTCATTACGTGTAACAACTGTTGAGAAGCATGTTCAACGGCTCTAAGCAACCAAATAAATTCTGGGGGCGATTGACTGGTGATATGAAGGGATTTTGGAGGATCCAGTAATTGGGGATACATGCGATCGTAGCCGCTTCTAGGCGATGGTGTATGGGTGACCGGAGAGCTTCGTTAACGTTATCTATAGAAGTTGCAACAACGTTAGCACCTCTATAGACGATCGGGAAGACTCTAGGCGATTAAAGGAGTCTTATATAAGGAGTTTCGAGGCATACTTAAACACAACTCATTCACTCATTTATTAATCTCTTGTGCTTGTGCTCTAAGTGCTCATTCGCCTTTTGTGCTATGACACGCTGCGACTTGTGCTTAATTTCTGATCGCTGTTTATTGCAATTAAACCTTTTACATTCATTTTTTAAGGTTTCTTCGCTTAGGAGAAATTATATTTGTTGCGTGTCTATACTTCTGGTTTAATTGATCAACTTGCATGCTTAAATTGCTAGCTAAATCCATTGCATGCTTTTATTGTCTTTGTCTTACTTGATTGAATTAGTCTAAGTTTAATTAATTTCTGCTGTGCTTACTTTGATTTAACTGCTTTAATTGCTATTTGCTCATTTTTAACTAATGTCGATTTCGATTCTATTTGGTGTTAGAGTGAGTTGAGCGATAGAAATTAGAAAAGGATAGTTACATGTCTAGGCTGGTTTCTAATAATCGGCATTTGGACACTTAATTTTATTATAACTTGATGTTTTGATCTTCTTGTGTGTTTAAATCAATGTTTTTATCTTATTTCATGAGTGGGAATCCATTTTGATCTTCATTTTAATTCCTTTCTATTTGATGAGCATTATGACTATCATTTGAGTATGTTCTAATTTGTAGGGATTGAAGGAGACGACAATGCATTGACGAAAAGACCGTCAATTTTGTCTAAATCGGTTCAATTTGGACTGGTTCACTCGAGACCTTGGACATTTGACAGGAAGAAGAGCCAATGCCAAAGGCTCATCCAATACCCAAATGCAAAAGCCCAAGAGGAAACCTAATTTCAATTCTAACGATTTGGTCCGGTTTAGCGCATGCCATCCGGTTTATTTCCGACCTTTTTCAGTTAGAGCTTTAAAAGAGAAATCCGGTTCACTCAAGCGGGGGTTGTTCATTTGGGGGGTTATGTTCGCTTCTTCTACGAAACTCGATCCCTTCCTCTCCCGATCAATCCACGCAGAAGGCGATGACGATGACGATGGTTTTTGGTGGAGCTGTGGCGATCATCGGGCAATGCCGGAGTGGTCTATTTGGCGAGGTTCTTCATCCCCCTTGCATTTCATTCAGGCATCCCCCGTCGGGCCGGTGAAGAAGGTAGTGGTATTCCAGCAGGGGCGAGATTCTATTCTTCTCCAATGCCATTCCCTCTTCTTGTATCAGCATCGAAGCTCCGAGTAACTCTACATGACGTGGTGAAGAAGGCAGAAACTCCAAGGGTATCCGATGGTCCTTTCCCTGCTCTGGAGAACTCCAATAGGTCTCGTCCAAGCTCCGGCACCACACAACCTAGTTCTGCCTGATGTGGTGAAGAGGGCAGAGTTAGGGTTGACGGGTCTTGGATAGGATTCCTTCACATCCAGCTGATTTCCATATAGTGGTATCTTCGTCGGAAGTCGCGCTTCTACCGTTGACGAGTATCTTCGACCACCCTTGAAATTAGAAAAGGATAGTTGCATGTCTAGGTTGAGTTTCCCTACCTAATGCATCTAGTTAAGTAGAACTAGCAGAAGTTATCTCACCTCACTTTAAACTGGTCTAACATTGTATTAAAGTTGATTTAGTGCTAGATTCTTAAGTTAGCTTTGTCTTAGGAAGTGATCGTTGCTCTAATAATCAAAAAGACCCTTGCCTTGCCACTATCTGAGGCTAACTTAAGAAACTCTTGCTCAATTAGTCTAAAGCAAAACTTGAATTTAACATAGGGCAAACTTTACGCTCTGAATCAGAGAAAAACAAATAAAATCATTTAATAATCTGAGCCTAGCCCATACCCAAATCTAAACCCTAACTACAATCATACCAAACCCAAACCAAACTCATATCTTGTCCTAAGCCTTAATACAACTTTGAACAAATATTTGTTTGCAAATGTCTTTGCAAGAAGGATTGAGCACAACCCACTCGCTGCTTTTTAATGGCAAAAATTTATCCTATTGGAAAAACAGAAAGGAATATTATATGATGAATGATATAGAAAATTATCTTATCATCAAGATAAGCTTTAAGCTACAAGAACTCTAGATAACACCCTAGTTCTTTTTGAAAATGGGTCAAATGACGATAAGAAAAAGGCTTAAGCTAATGCTAGAGCCACAACTACATTGTAGTGCGGGCCACAAGAATGGATCAAATTCGGCTAATTCAGCTGCGC
Source organism: Zingiber zerumbet (assembly GCA_037833815.1). Lineage (NCBI taxonomy): Eukaryota > Viridiplantae > Streptophyta > Magnoliopsida > Zingiberales > Zingiberaceae > Zingiber > Zingiber zerumbet. Next base: position 7,461,538 of record JBBMJZ010000010.1, on the reverse strand, counting down.
TAAACAACTCTGAGAGAAACTAATTAAACTACATAAAGGTTCGACTCAAGAACTGCTAAAAGGACCTATTATTAAGCCAACTTTAAAACATCCAAATGAAAGAGGGTGAAACATAAAGTCAGCTGCACAACCACTTTAAAGAGATACTAAATGGTATTCATGCAATTGGTGAACAGGTAGACAACCGCAACTTGATCAGGTATGCCTTAAGCCATTTCTAAAGATCACTTTGTGGGCATCAATGGTTGATGTATACAAAGTTTCGAAGGACTTGTCTATTATTAAATTAAATGAATTTTCTAGTTATTTTGAACTTCATGACTAATTTTGAAAAAAGAGGAGTATAACTTTAATTATAGGAAAATCCAAACCAAGATCCAAACCCAAGGAAGAAAATGAGTTTGAATACAAGCTCGAATTAACATCCAATGAAGATGATATCTCTTCAGAAGTTGCACACTTAGTTAAAAGGATGATCTGACGGAAGAAATTCACTCGAATATTCATAAAGAAAAAGATCTCAAACAAGGATTCGGTGAACGTTCGATGCTTCGAATGCAAGAAGAAAGAACACTTTAGAACCAATTGCCCCTTATTAGAGAAAGTAATGAACTTGAAAAGAAGAAAAAGAAAAAGTAGGCTATAAAGGCACGAGTCGTCATCGGAATCTGGCAGACCATGTTAATCTGTTAGCACTAACAACAATCCAAGTTCAAAGTCTGAGTTAAAATATAACTCACCATCAGACTCAAGTTAGCTCGGTGACTCATACGAGTACGATGTAACAAATCCAATTACTGAAAAGTTAAATTTACTATTGCTTATTTCAGTAATACTAGCTAAATACAAGTACAAAGTTAAAATTTTGCTTAAGGAGGTCAAAAACCTTTAAGGAAAGGACTAACTCAGGTTAATCAAGTTGGAACCTCAACTCAGGTGTCAAAACTTGAGGAAGAGAATTCTGATTTGAAAAACCAAATTAGTGAATTAAAAACTATCTTAAGCAAGTTCATGTCTAGGTTAAAATATTTGAATATGATGATTGAGACTAGATGTGTTGCTTACAACAAAACGAGACTTGGGTTTAGCTCAAATCAAAACCTTAGTCAAAAGTAATGCTAGAAATAAGATTGATTGGGTTCCAAAATCATCCTTAGTTAATCAAGTAGAAAATAATTATTATTGGATAGCCAAACAACATATACACGTGGTAAATGCTAATATTTCTTATGCTAACCCAATTGCAAAATTAAAATATATTAGAGCTCCAACTTAGGGGAGCTAAATTTTTAAACTGTTAGATTAGGATAATTTTAAACCATGGTTTCATGTTTATTATTTTCAAAATATGATTTTCAAAATTAGTATATTTTATCTTCATAAAATTCTTATTTAATTTCTTATCATGCATAAATGGACTTAGCCTAGGCCCTACCATAAACAACATATATCTATAGATCTAGGCAGCCTGCATATCACAAAACACACTGAGGGGTAGCTTGCTTGTGATTGTGAAACATATAATAGTGTGAAATACTTAGGGTTACAATCTGCATCAACATGAATTGAGGCTAAAAACTTTTAAATGGATCAAGTTAGAAAATTTTCATATGTTAACTGCTTAGTTTTCATAAGATTAAGCTGGAGTCTCTTATACAACTTGACCAACCAATTGAAAGCTCCTATCCTATAGATAGATAGTCCAGCTTAAAATCAAGTTGGACATTTTGAAAAATTTATTTTGATAAAAACTTAGATATTTTTTTATATAAAATGTCATGTTTTTCATATTTGTGAGTTGCATGTTAACTTATTCTTGAAATTTAACTTAGGACCTTAAGGCAGGATTGAAGAACTTAACTAGAAAGACAAAACAAAAAAATCAACATCATTGACTCCCGATCGCCCAAACAAGCTTATGGGTGATTGGTAACGAACCGCCATAAGTTAAATAGGTGAAAAGTCGGTATACGATCGACCTTAGTTGTATACGGTTGACCCTAGCTGTATATGGTCACTCGCGTGACCTCGAATGGGCGCTCCTGATTTGACATACCAGGTTGACCATGCACTCCTATGGTCATAGCTGAGTTTGAGATTGACCAAGACTAGATACTGGATGATCTTCTGGCTCCTCCAGCACCTCGTTACCATATTCAAGAAGATAGTCACTCATGAGTCTTGAGATACAAGGGCCCCGATACGAGAGATGATGGATATGATGAGGATCTAGCACTTCAGCCAGCCGCCTCCTTTTGATTAAACTTTTCTCAGCTTATCTGTTTAATGGGCTTTTTTTTTTACTCTGTCTGACTATTGACTCACTTGTTTTGGACTTGTAGTATCTTACTTCTGCTACTACTTCTGTAGTATTTTAGATCTTGACTTATTTGCTCTATTATACTGTGACTTGCAGTAGACTTATCCTTGACTTCTGCTTAATTTACAGTTGCCTATACTTGAACTTTCTATTTGACTTACGATTTAGTATGATTGAATTATTAGTTTGACTTGAGTTGAATTCTTAGCTTGGTTTGTATTTTGATTAAATATTATTTGATTTGGTTAACTTATTTCTTTGAATTTGATCTAACTTGAATCCATCCACAATTAACTTATCTGTGTTAATTCATGCAATATTACTATATGGTTTGACTTGAACTCTATTTATAATTGCAAATTAATTACCAACTTATTTGTTTGATTTATTTTTGACTCCATTATTTGCTTTATGTTTATTATTTAATCCATTTTGATATATGAAAAAGGGGAGAAAAGTAAAGGGGTAAAATATGAAATTGTCTTTGTTTCTTACTTTCCAATTTTAATTCCTTATCTGATAAAGGGGGAGCAATAATTAAAGGAGAGTTATATTTTATTAATTATATTCATGTATGAATGCACTAACTGTATTTTATTTCTCATGAAGCATTGAATATAAATTCAAATTCCAATTTATATTTTGATGATTGATTACTAACTTTAACTTAATTTTTATATTATCAAAAAGGGAGAGATTGTTAATGCTGGGTGCACAACATTTAACCCAAAGTTTTGATATATGATTAAGGTTAAAGTTAGATTAGTTGTGATCCAACCAGTTGTGTCAAGTTTGCAGGTGTAGGATACTTAATAGGTATTAAAATACTAGTTATAAACTAGAGTCCTAGTGATCTAGGCATCTAACGTCCTAATTAAGAATCAGGCATGAGCTAAGTCTTAGTTAGAGACAAAACAAATTCTTGCCTGGAGGTTAGGTGAATCAAGTTAAATGATTAAGACTTGAAAGTCAAAATTCTTAGCTAGAGGTTAGGTGAATCAAGTCAAGTGATTAAGGCTTGGTAGATAAATTCCTAGCTGGGTACTCGGTGCTAGGTGAATCAAGTCCAAGTGTGTGGAATTAGTTGGAAGCTGATTGCTTGGCAAAAAGTCCAAGTGTGTGGAATCAGTTGGAAGCTGATTACTTGGCAAAATCGAACTAGACGGATCAAATTTCATCAAGTGCGAGTTACTTTACATTATATTATATTCATTACGGAAGCATGTTCGATGGTTCCAGGCAGTTAGAGTCCGGGGGCGACTGATTGGTGATGACTCTTGACGAAGGGATTTCAGAGGGTCTAGGCGACCATATAGGGTCCATGCGACCGGGGATACGAGCGACCGGAGTAGCTTCTAGGCGATCGGGAGATGACATTATCAGTAATTCGAACAAGGCGGTCATAATGAAATTTGACCCCTACCTAGGTGACCAGAAGGTGTATGGGCCATTGGAGAGTTTTGTTAACGTTATCTTAGGATAGAAGTTGCAGCCACGTTAGCACTTCTAAAGGCGACTGGGAAGGCTCCAAGCAATAGGAGGAATCCTATATTTATGAGTTTCGAGGCAGAGCTTAAAAATCTCTTATTTACTCATCTCCCTTGCCTTGTGTGCTGCGACTTGCGCTTCATTTCTGATCGACAACACCTAGAGTAGCATTTTTATATATTTTAGTGTTGCCTTGTTTGTTTATTGTAGATTCTTTTTTTTGAAGGTTTCTCCACTTAGGAAAAATTAGAAATAAGAATTACATTTTATATCTGCTGCATGCTACTTCTAGTTTAATTGATCAACTTGCATGCTTAAACTGTTAGATAAATCCATTGCATGCTTTTATTGTCTTTGTGTTACTTGATTGAATCAGTAAGTTTAATTTATTTCCGCTATGCTTACTTTACTCTCACTGATTCAACTCTTTAATTACTATTTGCTCATTTTTAAAATCGTAACGTTGATCATCCCCCTGTAGCGTTGATTTTGATCCTACATTTAGGACCTCAAATGGGTTGATTGAATAAAATTTTTTGAAGATTTTCTGATCGGTTCGGGTGCTTAAATGGAACACTACTAAGCCTATCTATAAATTGTATTATGTTACCCAACTTTCTTTCTTGTCAAAGCTTGCTTGTTCTTACTCTGATACTGTAGATTTATTTCTTAAGGAAACTCAACTTCTTAAGCTGATTTATGTATTATTGGTGAATATTTCACTTTTTCTTTTAAGCAGGGTGGGGATCCTTCTCAAAATCGGAATGAATTTCTCGAGGTACAGTATACTATTATGCAAATTGTTCAATTTCCATATCTGAAAATCAAGAGCCATCACTTAGAAATAATAATTTCTTGAATCCCATTGTCCAAAATGTTGGATATGTGAAAACACAATCAAATTTCTTCCACTGGCAATGTCAAAGACAAAAGATTGCTTATCATTTCATTATGCCACATATGAAATTATTGATTTTTTATTTGAGTTAAATTGTTTTATCCTATAGGTCGCAACATCTTCCCTATCAAGTTTATCTAGATTTCCATGGGGTTCAAAGTCATTAAACATAAGAAGCCCTGATTCTACAACACAACAAACATCTTTGCAAATATATGAATTTGGTAAGTCCTCATAGAGAATAATTTATTGTGAATCCTTTTTTCCCTCTCTTATAGATAAATTACTAATAAATGTGCTCTAGAGAATAGAGAAGTTGATGGTTTTGTTAATAACACTCTCAATGAAATATAGTTTTCTCAATCATAATTGGAGCACACATGGAGACCACAGAGATAGCATTAGCTCAAAATAATGAATTACATGAGTGGTTGTCCCGTTTTATATGTAAACTGTCAAGGGTTAGCTTATATAAATGAAATGGAGAGATTGTCGAGAACGATAGATTGCACAATGCTTCATGAGTCCCTTATATTCCATATTTTATCTCTCATACTTTTGGTTAGTGCATTCATATCTTAAGTGGTCATGTTCAACCTTGTGGGAGCCGTGAGGACTTGCACAACTGTAGGGCGTGGAGCCGTGAGGCATGTTGCAACCTCGCGACAAGTCATGGGTCGAGGCGGCCAGGTCTTTTTTTCAAATATTTTTTTCCTTTCTTTTGTTTTTCCTTTTTTTAAAATTTTTTTCCCTTTGTTACCCATTTCTGGATTGTTTTTATTTTTTCACCAAAAATTTCTTTTCCTCTATTAATTTTATTTTTCTATATTCGACTTTGAGAGAATTTTTTTTCCCATTCATATATGATTATTTTTTTCCTTCATGAGTCCACAAAGTAAATAGAGAGAAAAAAATCTCTTTAAAGATGAAGAATACAAATTATTAGAAAAGATAAAAAAATAATATAATTTCTAATCTTATTAAATTTTTATTATTAATGAATTAAATTGTTTTATATATAAATTAATTTAACTTAATTTTAATTGATTATAATAAATTCAAATTAAATCCAATTTAAACCTATCTCATAGTGGCATGTTTCCTTGGTGAACTTTAGTGAACCCTAAATCGACTTTTACTAAATAATGATGAGATATTTCGCAAGTTAATATCAAATCTAACTCAATAGTAAGCATTTGTAATATTCAAATATTAATAAAAATATTTTTTAATTAATATATTTTATATTTAAAAAAGTGAGAGCCTTAGCACAATAGTAAAATTACTGATATAAACTAGAGGTCATGGGTTCAAGTCTCGAAAACCCTTTTGTAAAGTAGGGTAATATTGCATACAATAGATCCTTCCCCGAGATTTTGTTTTTTTTTAATGTTTAAAAAAGTATTGAAACCATCCTGGCATTGCACGACGTAGTACCGAAACATGGCTCGAAATTTAAACCTTAATTTTGACCAAGTTGATATGGCTCAATGGCTTTGTGGCTCGAGGTCCGTTGGATATTGGAGAAGGATAGATTGGAAAAAGGATGGTATGAGATATTTCAGAGATTGTAGGATGAGTAGCAGAGGTGGCAACCTTGAAGTAGCATGAGGAGGAAGAATTACATAGGTGAAGAGTGAAGGATAACATGTGGAACGAGCCAAAAGCTCAATGCATCCGAAGGACTTATAACCTAATGGGAGATATTGACTCAACTATTAGATTGGTCATAGACCGGAAGGTATTTCTAGTTGATTTTAGAGAATCCATGCCATGACCATTGGATAACAACCACAAGGATCATTCCTTACAAGCAAACAATCTACATCTACCTATTTATTCTCTTAGGAGTTAATATTCTTTTTGTGAAAGAGAGAAACAAACACTGATGGAAAGATCCCAGTGCAGAGAGAATATAGGGTCAGCTCATTTGGGTTAGACATTCGGTGACCGAGTTAGGATGCACTTCTATTGGACGAATAAAAGTTCACTGTGATAATAAATTGTGATGCATATTGTTCCTAATAGGCTTAACAAAAGGGTAGTTCCTTATTATCCCAAGTCTCAAGCTTATTAAACACAAACCATATATCTTTGGATAAACATTTGTTTTCTTTTTCTTTATTTTGTGTTGATGGATTGTTACTTCTATGTGCAGATATTATATATACTAATCTTTTGGATGGATTTTGAGTGATTAGAATATATATTATGTTGATCTAATCTATGTACAATTTTTATCACTTTCTTTATTTTATGTGTATGGTACTTACTGTGAATGATATTAGAAGAGTAATTTGCTAGATTTTCAACATTTTTTGGAATTAGATATTGATATTAGTTTGTGTCTAGACACATTTTTCTTTGCAATAGAAGTGATTCACAGGTGGAATTTACTCAACTTTATTTCCAACAGAGGCATGCCCTTTTTGCAGGAGAGTGAGGGAAGCAATGACCGAACTAGATCTCACAGTGGAGGTGACAAAATATGACACTTATTCTACCTTAATTTTCTAAGTTGCTATTTTCATTTGACTGATATTAAAATTTAAAAACTAGGCAAGCGTTGTTTTCTTCATATTTGAATTGTTGAATGATACAAACTAGGTTATTAGTTTATCTAGACTACATTAAGATAGTTGTTCTTGGAAAATGATTCATATCTATGCTTCAATTGGGAATGCTAGACTTGGATATTAGGTTATATGTTTGCTGGACTGCTCAAATCAGGTGGTAAAATCTTGTTTTCTGGGAGGTAGACATGCTGTGGTAAGTGAGAATAGATGACTGCTTTAGATTGTGAATATCTTGAATTCAAAGTGATTCTGCTTTGCAAATTCTTGGTCTATTTATGAACTAGGTCACACCTTAGTAGTGTGTATTGACTTGGCTACATTAATTCAAGCTTGATTGGTTCCTTGGATCATCCATATCTGGCAATACTAACTGGTTCACCTGGACCTCCAAAGCCACACCAGTTTTGTCCAATCTGATCTGTTGGCATGAAATCTGCAAGTGGACTGACCATTTCATGTTGTGGCTTAGATAGAGCGTCCTGTGCCCCCAGGGCGTAGCCGAGCCAGTAACCATGTGGTAGATTTGTAGAATTAAACAAGGGTTGAATCCCGGCAAAAACCATGGAAATCCCTCGGGCTTGTTCGGTACCTTATTTACTCCTTTCCGATGGTGTAGGATAGTCAGGGGCGCCGGCAACGGATTTCACCTTTTTGCAGAATTAGATAGAGCTTCCTGTGTGGCATAAAACTCAGTATTGTCTCAATAAGGACAGTGTGAATGAACAAAGTGACAAAGCACCACATTATATCTCATGCGTACCATGTGAGCCTTGTGTGACCATGAGTTCCATCAGAGTACCACATCAGCAGTCATAGGATACTGGCTGGGTATGTAAACTCATTTTCATGAAATTAGGATTTAGCTCTTGAATCTTTTGGATTGGCCACCCTCCTATCTTCATATATGTCGAACCAAAGTATCCCCTGTAAATATGAAACTAACATTTAATAGTGTATGATTCATCAAAAGCAACTTGCTGACTGTTAATTTATCCAATAGGTAACCAAGAACGTACAATTTTGTGCTTGTATTCACTCTTAGATGTGCTAACCATCATTGAACTTAAAACAAAAAGTTTATGGATTGAGTGGAGGTTCCATCATTAAGCAAATCAAGTTAGTAGGCCTCAGACAATTGGGCCCATCCTAACACAGTTACTTTGACTTTGTTTCTTACAAGACCCTTTGTCAATAGGTCTGCTAAGTTTTGGTCTGGCCTAATAAATAAAATCAATGGAAATAATACCATCCTGGATAAAATGCTAAACTCTAGTCCCATGATCAAATATGTAATACATATCTGTTTTTTTGGAGTCTTATAAAATTAACTTCTACAAAGGGTGAAAATTCAACCATTACTGAATGAGTAAGCCTTGAGATTAGTTATCTTACTTGCATCTAAGTGTTTCCTTGAGCATTGTTTGAAATTCAGTAAACCATAGCCCATTGTGCCTTTTAAGTAGTTTGTGACTCTTTTAATTGCATTGTAAAGGTCTACTTTGGGCTTATCAGTATATTAAGTAGGTATAATGGTTGAAAATTAGAATGTTTTAAATTTTGAAGTTTAAATAGGAACTATAGATTTTATTACTGTTTTCTCAAAAGGTTGTGAAGGGAAGCTTTGGTGTAATGGTAAAGTTGCTGTTGTATGACTGTTTACGACAACAACCTCTTGCAAAGCAGAGTAAGGTTGTGTAACACTTCCCCGAGACCTTCATTGGCAGGAGCTTCCCTTTTTTCTTAAAAGGTTGTGAGTTTTCTGTTTAAAAGTAATCAAAATAAAGTAGGAAAATTATATTTTATTTGAATAGAAAAGGCTATTTATATTTTTTAACCTAGTTTGTAGGATTAGGAGATTGAGTCATAGGTCTTTAAAAGGGACCCTGATTTTCTCTTGTAATTAATGAAATTTTGAGTTGTGCTCTGCATGAAATCATTCAGTTTGGTGTGGCATCCAACTATATAAAAGTCGAATATTGATTCTCTGTTTCATACTCTTGCATTTTCATATTCCCTTTTTGTGACCCTCCATTGACAGGTTTTATTACTCTTCTGCGAGAGAAAAAGTTCTCAATTCCTCACCTATGTAACCCTCATCTTTGCCTCCACAACCCCATCTTGCTTCCCATCACATTGCCTGCTTGTCTTGTGCCACCAGCCCCATCGAGTGATAAAGGTTAGTCGCTTGCACAGAAAAGAAGGTTCTTGCAGTACAGCAAGGAAGGGGAAGTGCATCAAGTGTTGATCAAGGGAGAGGAGGGGTTTGTGGTGTGTTTGTGTTGCTCAGAATAGAGAAAGAGAGAGGGGAGGCAAGGAGAGTTTAATACCCAAGTAACACAGTTTGAATTTCAAATTGGTTCGACTTGGTTTCAGTCCTAGCTTGAACAGATCAAGTGTAATTCAAGCCCAATTAAAGGCAGGCGAAATTAAACAGTTTCACTCCTGCTTCCACTCTGAATAGTCTATCTAACATCAAATTAATCTCAAAACTGATCCACTAAATGAGCACCTATACAACTGAGTTCGACTATAAAACAATTAATTCAGTCCTAAACGCATTCAATATACATTTAAACATCCAATATACATCTATTACTCATATTGACTGATAACTAGGACTTAGAGTCTAATAATATTTTTCAAAAGGAATTTTGCCCTTTTTTTTTCTTTTTGAAAATACCTACTTGCAATCAATTGGGTTCCACCTTTATGGTAGATCAGCAAGGACCCAAGTGTTGTTCTTCTTGAAGGTAGTTAAGACTAAATTCAATGACAACAAATTGAAATTTCCTATATGATCTTTAAACAAGTTTCTGGAGAGTAATCTAACCACTAGTATACACCTTATACTTTTAGATAGTTTAACAATATACTAAATGATAAAGTAGTTGACCTACTACATACTGCCTTGGCGGTAGGCATATGCTAGGCAGGGAGACAAGAACTCGACGCTGAAATATTATAAAATATAGTAAAATATGTACATACTTGTGAGGGTTCTTGAGAAGGATACTCCATTTTTAAAATTATGGGGTTAAAAGAACAAAGAAGTTGTTGGTCAAGCGCACCCTACAAGAACATAAAAACTAGGGTCAAATCAAGCAACAACACACATCAACAAGCCACACAACCACTTGGATCACCGTTACACCAAGGTTTCAACACCAAGCATTATGGAGGGGGGCCCACATGTATTCACACTTATTTTAGTATGCTTTCTTTAATTGAACTCAATTTCACCAAGTATTTACTCTTATCCAATACCCCTGAGAAATACACCTTACCCTCATCACACCCATATAGCATGGAAGGGAAAAGACGAAAAATCAATGAATCAGACAACCACCTTAGAAAGTGGCATAGAATTGAGTGGGGACTCCCATTAAGCATGCATTTCACGTTGTCTAAAATCTATGAAAAATCATAATTCTAATATTTGACACACCAAGAACACAAAAAAAAAAATACTAAATACATAACATCAACAAATTATATTTTATTTCATATTGCAACTAATAAAATAAAAATCATGGCCAAACATAAAATTCTTAATTATAAATCCAAATTGCAAGAAAACACACGACAAAATCATAATTATTATCATCATAGTATAATATCAAAAAATGGGAAGACAACTGTTGCCACACATTCAAGTTCGCAATCAAGGTAATAACTAAATTTAGTATCTTTTAAGAGAGAAACATTATTGATAAGGCATAATTTGGAAGCTTCCAAGTACTTCTTGGATGTTGATGGTGAAGCATTTTTTGACTTCTCCGTATCGCGTAGAAGAGCTTTTGCTCAAAATCAACACGAAATCAAAGGGTGTTGGTCTAATTCTGGCAAGGCCCCTCCAATGCTTAAGTGAGATAACCACTAGAAAATAGTAGAAATGAGAAAGATGAATGTATGAGGGTTAGCGTACTCTTTTATAGTTTTCTCACATAACGACATCTTTGATAACACCTTAATTCTCCGATCGCAACTACTACTATTATTCCTTATTATTGTTCTGCTTCGTTTCCCTTCCCCAACGGCATCATGATCCCATCTCCCGGTAATGCATCATCGGTAATTAACCTTCATCATTATTGGCTATTATTATTGCATCTAACGTTCTCTCAAACCATCGCTTCCGTACTTAGGACTGTGATACGACAAACCATTTGGCTCCGAGCTTCCCAAGCACTGATTTCTAATGGAAAGTGTCAAGAAGACTTGGACTTGGTTCCCGAGCACCTTTTGACTCTGATATCCGATTACTTTCATACTTCAATTCCGATCCCTGAATGTCGTCTGATCCGATTCTCTGGCACCCTCGGATCTGATTCCCAAGCACTACATAACTCCAAACCCGATTCTCCTAAATGGCAAACCTAATATTCTTTCTTACGGGCTTAAACGGGTCGGCTCATTTCCCATAATTAAAGATTATTACGTAGTATCAATTATATAAAAAAGTCATTCAAGTGCTCCTCATCACCCTCTCTTCACTTTCTTTCGCAAACTAACATATGAGTTATGTAATTGAATACATGGTTTAAAATTTCATATCGTGTTGGGCGAAATGGGCAAAATTTGTCACTCCGTTTGGCATCGGCACTGCGGGCCTCCGCAGGGTCGTTGAGGCGCAATGACCTCCGCGGAGTTGTGGAGGCATCTCGATCCCGCAACAACCTTTGCGGGCTTGTCGAGGCGTCGCGATCTCGTGACGACCTCCGCGGGGTCGTGAAGGTGTTGCGATCTTGCGACTACGGGTTGTGGAGGTTGATTTTAGCTGATCCCATAGCGACCCCTATGGGGTCGCAGAGGCGCCGTGATGGAGGTCGTTACGGGATTGTGATGGAGGTCGTTACGACCTCTGTGACCCTATAGGATCATGACAGCCATCGTGAGTCCGCGGGATCGTGACAACCTCCGTGACCTCACAGAGGTCACCATGGGAGCATGGTGGCCCACAAGCCCATGGATGGGGCCGAGGATGTGAAGGTGCCGAGATCCTGCTTTTTTCTTGTAAATTGTTTTTTATTATTTTATATTTTTAATGTTTTAATATTTAGGTTATTTTTTATTTTTAGTTAATATATTTTATATTTAAAAATACCAAAACCATATTGGCATATGATACGATACCGAAAACGCATTGTTCTAGTCCTAAATTGAAACTTCGATATGGGTCAAAATTTTAAACCATGTCAAATACTTATTAAGATTTTGTTCAAATATTTGATCTTAATACTGGTCAAATATATTGGTCATCCCAATATTTGATCAATATTTTCCAGATCAAATACTGATTAGATACTGATCATTTCAGTACTTGATCTATCTCTGTATTTTCCAGATTAAATACTTATCTAATTACTAATCATCGCAATCTTTGATCAATATAATAGGACCAGCCATTTCCTCATCAAGTAGTGTTCATCTCAAGCTCTACTATTTCACATTTCTATTCCTAGCATCAATAGTCAAGACCTAAAGAAGGGCCAAGAGAATAGAGAAAATGTACCTAGAGAAGAGAAGGATAAATGAAAGATGGCTCGACATTTGAGCTAGTTGGTGCATTTTGTGAAAACATTTCATGCATTGGCTGTGGGGAAGGCCAAGATTGATGGGAATAAGAAAGGATTGATAGAGGATGGCAAGACATCTTTGTTGATGAGAAAAGCCATTGCGTGTGAGTGTGTGGATAGTGGAGGTGGTTTCGTTGTAAAAAAGAATGAAAAAGGGATTAGGGCATGATATAAAATGTTGAGCTATGTCGATTGGTATGGGTGGAATTTACCATTCTGCTCGCTGATCGACACTAGTATGAGTTCTTCATTTTTTATATTTTTTATGCATTTAATGCCAATTTCTTTCCCTATTCCTTTTCTTCTTAATTTTTTCCTCATTCATTAGTTATTTTTTTCCCCTAATTTTTGTTCCTCCATCCTTCCAAAGGGTAATCATAGAGAAAAATCCTCTTAGCCTATTTAAGTTAATTTTTTCCTTCTATTGGTCCACGAGGTAAATAAAGAAACAAATTTCTTTCAAATGGAGGAAACAAATTGTTAGGGAAATATATATATAATTTCTAATCTTATAAAATATACTACTATGGATTAAATTCTTCTATATATAAATTTGGTTTAATTTTAAACGATCAAAATAAACTCTGCCCATGACGACCGGTCATGGCCGATGCCAAGCTCGGATAAAGGAGGAGGGTTGCGTTAGGTTGTCCGCCAGCGTCAAAAATATGACAAATATTCAATGAATAGATCCATTAAACTATTGTGCTACTACTAAGTTGTTCCTCGGAAGGAACGCATTGCAGGGTCCAACTGTAACATCTCGGCAAGGACCGCTACATCTCCAGAACTCGGGTATAGTGCTAAATATGTAAGAGTTCGCGTTACAGGGTCCGACTATAATGAAAATTTGGATGTAGTGTTAAATAGACAAGAGTTCTCATACCATAGGTTGGATAAGAACAAATATGATAGGAAAACTAATAATCTAAGATTTGGAACATGGAA
>JBBMJZ010000010.1:7414044-7427526 GCA_037833815.1 Zingiber zerumbet | reverse complement strand
CTATATGTTAAAAACATTATTATGCATATCAAAAGACATAAGTCAAAGTACCCGCCTCCAATCGAAAAGGTCCAATCAGTCCAAATCCGGACGTCGAGATACTCGTCTCGTGTCACAGTCCTGTATCAATACGACATACAGATTTAGCTAATTATATACAAATTAATTAGCTAAATCGAATCCCTGGAATCTAACTTAAATACAAACCCAATTATAAATCCTAATTGGATCATCAATTAACTTATCCAAATGGAATACAACAAACTCATTTTTCAATCTAATACCAACTAATCAACTGGTACTATCCATTACTACTAATGAAATTCAATGTAGAATGGAATCACCTCTAAACTCACCTAAATCTGGATATATCACTATTAATCCAAGGTCGAAGAATTTCCTGTTGACACGGCTGAAAACCTTGCTGCCAGAAACCAGAAACAATTAGCACATGATCCAAATCCAACATTCAAAATCCAAACACCTCTTTATTTGCCTTACCCAACTCGATCGCCCTTGTTTTTTTTTTCTCTCTGCCGGCGGCTGGTGGCGAAGTAGGAAGACCCGTCAGTGGAGTCTAAGGCATGGCAGATGGTTGCTGGAAGCCCCTTTTGTATCTACGACCAAAGATGGGATGCCGGAAGGGAGATCGGCTGCTAGGGTTCGGCGGCGGTAGCCTTGGTCGGACCTGGTGGCCGGTGGAAGTGGCTAGGGCAGAGGAGAAGGGCTCTGCTCGACGATCGGAGGAAAGCTCAGCCGGCGGTGCTCTCGCGTCGCCGGTGCTTGGGACAGGGAGGAAGAAGGGAGGCGGCGTCGGCACACAAGAGGAGAGTCGGCTCGCGGCTCGCTAGGGCACAAGGGAGGTCGCTCGGCTGCGGAGAGGGAGAAAAGAAATGCCGACTTCCCTTGATCCCGGGCTTATGCACTCGTGGAAGAGAAGGAACCGCCGTGGGCGGTTAGGCAGGCGTCGGGCGCGAGAGAAGAGGCTCGGGTGAGGCTGAGCACGCGGAAGAAAAAGGAACGAAGGAAAAGCAATAAAAGAAAAGAAAAAGAAATTAAAAAGAAAAAGGAAAATCAACTTTTCCTCGTTTAAATGGGTAGCTTAAACAGGCTTTCCCGGGGCTCCATTTTTATCCCCGTGAACTCGTCCATACGAGCTCCGAAAAATTCCTAAAAAAATTCTAGAAATTCTGAAAAATTCCCTTATTAATATTCATCTATTTTTCGGTATTTTACAGGGGGGGCATGTGTGAAAGTGGAAAAGAAAGCTGCAGATCGAAACAACAGATAAGAAATAAAAGAGATAAGAACTTACAGAAAGATATAGACTCTTCTCATTCCAAACCTCAAGTTACAGACTCACTTCCTGAGTAAGGCTCAAGGGGCTCTTGAATGCCTTGCAAAGGATTAGTGATATGCCTTATATAGACAGGGGAGAGACACTCCGGGTACTCATTGGGCCCAATCGTCAAGATGCCTTCCTTATCTAATAAAGTCGAATATCGTGAGGTGTCGATAATGTACAGACTTTACAGCACACTGACTTGATGTAAAGTAAAGCATCCTACTTTACAACACACTGACTCGACTTTACAACACACTAACTCAACATAAAGCAGCACATTAACTGGACATAAAGTAAAGCATCCTACTTTACACCCTGAAATTAGTCATGCATTGTACCGCATCATTGAGGAGGTTAGCTGACATCTCCAACTGGTGGTCTACTTGTTCTGTGATAGGGAATGCAAGATTCGCAATTGTTGTAGAGCATTGATTGCTTGCATTGCAACTTGTTGCTAGATCTGGTACATCTCATTCCGGATTTTGTTGTCATCATCCAGGGAGATAGGATATTGTCTTTGGCGCAGTCGCTGGTATTGTTCAACCAGCTGCAAAGGCAATTTAGAGTCTTTAGTAACTCTGCTTCCACCTTCATGTTGGGATGTTGTTGAACTTCCTCCAGTGCTTAAGGGACTAACTCTAGTCCACTGAGGATTTGCATTGGCCATTCTGAAAGAATAAGACAAGTAATTAGTCTTGTTAATGCATTAGCTAACTGGTTATCCCTTCCTTTAATATGCTCAAATTGAATAGGGATGCATGTGCCAGTTATATAGTCTGTGAAGGCCAGCCATCTAACCCTGGAGGGTTTATTTGTGGTTGTTTTCCCAAAAAAGCTAATAATCGTCTAACAGTCGGTTCTGATAATTAACTCTCTCTTATCCAGATAATATATTTTTAGAGCATCCAAGGTATTCATGACTGCGTGTATTTCAGCATCAATAGTTGACTTGGGCGGAGAGAACTTGCCGCTTGCATATGCACAGATCTTTTCTGAAGATCTTGGATTAAACTTGGATTTTTTTCACTTACAAACACCGCCCCATCCTTCGAAACACCTATCTGTCTCAAGAATAATAAAACAATCTTCAGGAGGGACTTCTAAGTGAGGGAGATTCCAACTGTTTCTTTTATTTTCTTAATCAAGGCCCAATGTTGAAAGTTCATGTGTTTGTCTCTTGTAGGGCTAGTTTTTGCATATAAAGGACTTAATAATTTTCCTAGGTTAGGAATGTAATTGTGAGCATAATTAAGAATTCATAACCATGAGCGCATGTCTTTCTTTGTCAGAAGATCTTCATCCTGGAATTCTGTAATTTTTGTGATAATGTGAGGTTGCAGCTTAATTTTTCTATTGCTAAGTACTGCGCCAAGGAATTCAATCTCCAGAACCGCAATCTTTAATTCTGTGGGGCTCAGGATGAGACCATTCTGCTGGCAAATATTTAACATAACCTTCAGGTATTTAGCATGCTCATTTTCATTCTTAGAGACAACCAGAATATCATCAATGTAGACGGCTATAAACTCTTCAGTTCCTCGGAAGCCATTATCCATTTTTCTTTGAAAAATGACTGGTGCATTTTTTAGGCCAAATGACATTATTAGTCATTCAAATAATCCGTCAGTCACCCAAAAGGTTGTCCATTCAATGGGCTCTGGGTGCATAGCAACTTGATGAAAGCCACTTTTCAGGTTAAATTTTGAATACATAGAACTTGAGCTGACCTTTTGGAGAATTGTATTGGTACCTGGCAAACTATATTGGTCTTTGTTTGTAAGATCATTTAGTAGTTTGTAGTTAAAGACCATGCGTTCTTTGCCTTTGACCTCTTTTCTTGAAACTGGGCCAATTGTTGTACCAAAATTTACAATTATTGCGATTGTCCGATGACGGCTTTTACTTGGCCTAATAACCTTTAATTTAAGAAGAGCGTCAATATGTCTTGTGAACGCATTCTTTTGATTTGGAGTAAGATGCTTGATTGGTCTGTCCTCAATGATAAAATTTGGGTTCTTAATATCCAGATAGCAAAGAATTTTATTTTTGGACCAATGCTGCAAAGGGTTTTCTCCTATGTAACCTTGCTGCTCTAACTCCTTTAACAAGGGACAAACTGCTCCGTGAAAGTTTGTGAGGATCTGCTGGTGGTATAAGACACTATTTCTTTAATTTGCAGATATTCCTCTTCTTCAAGATCTAATTCTTGAATTGATGTTGCAGCATCGGCTGTTGGGAGAGTATTGATGATAGTGAGGTTTTTGTAAAAAGTAACAACATTTCCTTCAATCCTTATCCCACCATTCATTGCACGGATAAAGTTGCAGCCTATAATCATCTGAATTTTATCATCGAGAACCATAGGAAAACTGTATGTATAAGAGATTCAAAAATTATTATCCTCAATAGTCATCCTCCCCGGTCGGAGTTTAACTTTGCTGTTTGTTGAGAATTAATTCCGTTGAAATGGACTATAAACGAGTTTTCTTCCAATGCACCTTTTGCAATTGAGCTTTGATCCACACAGCAAATAGTGGCGCCTGTGTCTAATATAGCTTTCAAGGAAAATTTCGGAATACCTGGGATATTGAGTTCCATTTGTAGGTTGTATAACATATTTTTGACCAGTTTTGGGCACCTCCCTTCTTGGACGGCTAATATATTTCAGTCCTTTCTGAATATAACATATGTGCAACTTCTTCTTCAGATATATCCTCTCTGGTTAAATTCGCATAATCTTCTTATAGCTCATTTTCAAGTAACAGTTGTTCATAGAGATTCTTGTAATAACAGACTTCCTTCTTAAGTCTTTCCATCTCCGCATCGCACCAAGATATATACTTAGGTTGTTCATGCAATAATCTGTTAGAACAAAAGGGAGCAGGTGTAGCAGGTATAATTGGTACCGGTTTACCGAAGTAATACGATCCACAAAGGTTGCAAGAGGTGATTAGGCATTTAGGGCAATGAATCCTAGCCCTTTTTAGTGTCTCCCGTCTGCAACCAGTACACTTAGAAGGTTGAGGGGGAAAGGTGTCTCCATTCGCTTGCCACTCATCCCAGCATGCATATTGCTCATCAGAGACTTTGATTTGTGGCCTGTATCCCCCATCAAGTTGTCCTAGCATGAATAAATGTTCAAAAAGAGTTAAGGTTTGGATTGACCTTTGAAGATCCCCTGTGTCCTCTTCTCCTTCTGAAATGCTAAAAAGAACATCACTTTGGTTCTCCCCTTCCTGGATTGAAAGTATGTCACAATCATCAGGGATATCTAGTTGTTCAAACATAGTTACCCGTTTTGTACTCCTTTTGTCATTCGGGCATTCTCTTGTAAAGTGGGTCTCCTGGCCACAAAGGTAGCATTTACATTTCTTGTTTTTGAGGAGGTGTTTTCGCTTCTCAATACGTGCATGAGTATCATGCGATTTGCCTTTGTACATTCTACTTTTTCTGAGGTCATACTTCTTCTGACCTTGTCCTTTGTAATACCCTGGTATTGGTATTTGACTACAGAAAGATAAATCTTTGAGAGACCACTTAAATGCCGCATCCTTACATTCTTATTCGAGATACTTATAGGCAAATAAGACTCTTGGGATGACGCCTATGATTAGCCCTGAGTATTTTTCTTCAAAAGCTGCCTTTATTCTTGTACCAAGGTCTCCTAACATTTTGAACCAAAATTTCTCGAATAATTCTGGTCCAGTATATAGTCTCTCAGTCTTTGAGGCGAGTCTCATATAGTCATTCATATACTGCACTATATTTTTCATATTATCGCACGATAATTTTTACAAGTTTCTATAAGCTTCGTCTAGAATGACTGTGGATCCCTTAGTAGAATCTTCTGAAGAAAATACCCTTCTCATTTGAGAAATAATATTTTGGGTTCCTCGTCTTCCATCCGCTGCTTGGATAAGGGCTTCGTATTTAGTGGGGTATGTCATACGCCACTGAACCCATGCTAGCTTCTCAATTTCACCAAGGAGATTTTCCATATATTCAAATTTTTCAGCTGGGTCAGTGAAACCTTGTGCTGCAACATGATTGAGGGTAATATATTCCCATCTTGAGAAGACAACATGGAATAACCCTAATTGCTTAGGAATTACGAAAATGGCCCCTCCTTGTTGGTGGGTCGAGGATAAGCTCCACATTTCATTATTATGCCCTCCTTGAAATTTGGTTTGTTCCTTAGGGAATATGGGTTGAATGGGCTGAGATGGTCCCATTGCTGTGTCTTGAGCTGGTTGATATGAAGATACAACTGTACTTGTGGAGTAAACTTGTTGTTTAATTGGTTCTAGTAATGCGTTAACTAGCTATTGTAGTACTGAATATTCCATTTCATGTCCAGTAGCTAATAGTTGAGAATGGAACCATTCTTGTTGTGCAAATGGATTGCTGCATTCATCATTTTCATCTTCATAATGATCCCAGCTTATCTCTTTTGATTGGGATAAGTTTGCCAAGTATTGAATGTAGGAGAAGTAATCTTCCTCATCCGGAATTCCATTAGAAGGGTCCTTGGACCGGGGTACAGAGGTCCATAGGCTTGTAGTCCCTGCAAGGTCTTTTGATGGTTCCTTTTGAAAATAAGATTCTTCCTTACAGAACATAGATAATGTATGATTTTCTTTTGGCAAAAATATATCCCAATTGGGCCTATAGCTTGTTGAGTGTGGTTCTGGGTTGCTTGCTGAAATTCTAGTGTCAATAGATCCAAATTCGTCTGAACCCTTTGCAATTGCTGTTAATTGTGGGACTTCATATACATCTAGAAGGATAATTTTTTTTTCAAAAATAATTTGTGCCACTGTCATTCCTTGTGTAATTGTAACTTGTTTATTGGAATGGTTGAAAACCATTATATTAATTTCTCCTCTATAATCGCAATCAATAACTCCAACTCCTATATCAAGACCGAGGTCCCAAGCAACACTTGATCAAGCTGCTATGCGGCCATATGTTCCCGAGGGAGTTCCCAGGCTAAGCCCCGTAGATATTAGGGCTCGCCCTCTGGGCTCTATAACAGATTGTCTGTCTGCCGCTAAATCAAAACTTGCAACTCAAAAAGTTTTTCACTCTAACATTATAGCATAATTGGTTAGTTTATGAACTAAAATGAAAGGGAATTCTTCCTTATCTGCTGCCACCGGGATCTGACTAAAGTCATCTTCGGCATTGATGTCTTTTGATCAAGGAGATGGATTCTCATCCCACGAGGGGGGGGGGGGGGGGGGCCAATTCCAAATCTGAGCTTGCTGTTTCTGGAATTGCATAGTTGACATAATAGTCAAATTTTCCACTTGGTTCTCCTAAAGTGTCCTACCAACCCGGCTTCTTGTGTTTTGCTTTAGCTAGGTATTCTTCAATAAGGACAACAATAAGCTCCCTCGCCTCATCTATTGGGATCAAGACTATATTTATAGTTCTGGTCAGGATGTGTAGAAGGGTTCTAGACGCCTGAAAGGGGATAAAACTTTATCCCCGTCGCAACAGAACGTGTCACGTTGCATTTGGCTGAGATTTCAGGTCCGAGCACCCGGAGGGGTTTCGAGCCCATGGACCAGGGCTGGGTGTCCTGGAGTAGGTCCAGATGCCCAGACCAAAAAGTCAATATTTTGTTGACTTTTAGTCCCAGTCTTCCGCTTCAATTCTGCTCACATTGGTGATTGGTTCTGATCTTCTGCTTAGATTCCTCTTGCTTGGGAGATTTCGGCCGTCCAGAATAGGGTTCACCCTAACTCATTTTCCTGCCTTTAAACAGTCTTCCGCTCCGGCTTCTTGTCCCTCTGAAACGTCTCGCGCCTCCTTCTCGTTCATCAGCACTCTTCTGCAGTGGCTCATCCCTCGAACACACTGAGCCCGTCGACTCTCTCTCCCGTGCCGTCTTTCTTTCTAGTTGCGTCTTTCGCTTGACTTCCTGTGCTTTTAAGTTCCTGCACACTTAAACATAAGACATCAAAATAACAACAGAACCTAACTTGACTTAGTTTATCACAACAAAACTATCATGGGATACTTACATTTAGTGCTTGTGTTTGCAAATCAGCTACAACGTGGTGCTATTGTTTTCAATACCAACTACAACGTTATGCTGGTTTGTAAAAACCAGCACATGTGATGGTTTTCCTTAATCATACAAACATTATTTTTGCATATATACATTTGTTTATATAGGTTAATAATTAATATTTTACCATGAGATTCTAGTCATCAGTTGATCTTGGCCATAAACTCTAATGGATCAATGTTTTAGGTTACTATAATAGTTTTATTGGTCATCCAATAATGAATGGACAAGATCATGGTTCTATTCGTTTACACGATCAACACAAAACGATCCTTAAACAATCCCCCTTGTTATTTTTTTAGACATACAAGATACTCAGTAAATTCGTAGTCTACTTGTGAATACATTTCAAAATTAGGATTTAACATCTCAAACTTTTATATTTTCAGATACATTTTCTAATATTGAAAGTTACAAGTACATAATCGAAAACTAATCAATTTAATTTTTCAAGTGTCCAGCAACCTTTATTAGAAGAGATATATCTTTATTGTTGGATATTTTAAATAGAGGTGCTTTTGTTCCTATAAACTCAACTAATGCATCGTGTAACTATTTTTTTTTTTACTTTTCTAATAAAAAGAATCTACTAAATTAAGAATTGAAAAGTTACTGAAACTCTATTCTTATAGAGTTAAGAGTAGATCATGATATTTTAGTATTTTATAAATTATAAATTATATATATTTATTTATATTTTCTTTTCAATTATAGATAATTTTAAAAATTTAGACACATTCAATTAGATTAAAGTGATTCATTAATTTATTACACTCCATTTCTTTACCGAGATCCTTTTTTTTATCAAGTTCGTCGTCCAATACCACTACTTCAGTTCTATATCTCACTAGAGTTATATGTATGAACAATTATTCCAATTTTAACGTTAAGTGACAGATTCGGTTGTCTCCTTCATTCAATCGTGTCACCTTTTAGAACGGGCACCAGTCCAAATCCATTCATGTCATCGTCGGCACTAGGCTTAATGGATGCCATTCAGCACGGTTCAAAGGTCACTTCGCATCCCACTTTGACCTACTTTGTGGGGATAATAAAGATAGCTTCATAATTTATGAACGTAATTAATGTAAATTGTAAGACTCAAGGAAATATACATACATATTTTTTAATCAGATGCATATCGATAAATCACTCATTGTATGTGAAGCTTCTCGATTAGTGCTGGCCTTTTGGAAGGTAGAAATTGTTTTTTTTTTCATATAGGATTTAAATTTAAAATATAATAATTAATTTTTTAACATTTTCAGGAAACGAAAAATTCCACACCAATTTTAAAGCTCACGTAGTCACGCTCCTTCCCATTTTAATAGCAGAGGCGGAGGGGGAGGAGTTGCTGCTTTACTCGTTGTCTCTAGAACATAAGTACTACTACCTCCCCCTTTCTCACGATGCACCTCCCTCGCCGGAAATCGCCGCTTGGCACGCCGGCGGATCCCTCGCTGACGGTAGCGAAGCTAGTCGGGTCGTACACGAGGAAAGGGAGCAACTTTTCCATCTACGTCCTCGTCCTCGCCATCTTCCTCTTCGCCCTGGTCATGTACAGCGAGGACCTCAGGGCCATGGCTGAGCGGTCGATGACGCCTTACAAATCCCAGGACGATGCGCACGCGGACTTCCCCGGAGGATCCCTCTCCCAGCGCCCGCCGGATACGCCGGAAATCGCTGTCGCTAACGCGACCGTTTCGGCGATTGCGACGGCGGTGGCCGTGCCGGAGACGTGCGACCTCGCGCGCGGCGAGTGGGTTTTCGACGATGTAGATTTCCCGATGTACCGGGAGGAGCAGTGCCAGTACCTGTCGCAGCAGATGTCGTGCTCGCGGAATGGCCGCCCGGAGGCGATGTACCAGAAGTGGAGATGGCAGCCGGCCGGGTGCTCTTTGCCTAAGTCGGCACCCGAAACCCTCGCATCGATTTCTCTCGCCTCATTTTTTTTTTTTTTGAAAAACCCTCAAATTGTTCGACTTGGTTTTGCCAGATTCGACGCGAGTTCGGTGCTAGAGTGGCTACGGGGGAAGCGGATAGTGTTCATCGGCGACTCCATGAATCGAAATCAGTGGGAGTCCTTTGTCTGCCTGATGCAGACCGTGGTGCCGCCGGAAGGGAGGGATCGCCGGGTCGAAGGCTCCCGAATCATCTTCACAATAAAGGTACCAATTTTTTCCTCTCCGATTTGAGTCGATTCATCCATCGATTAGCCTCTATCGGTGAATAGTGAAACAAATTTAGGAACACAACGCATCTATCGAGTTCTACTGGGCGCCGTTCCTGGTGGAGTCGAACTCCGACGACCCCAACATTCACAGCATCCCGGTCCGGATCATCAACCCCGATGCCATCGAGAAGCACGCCGTCCACTGGGAGGGAGCGGATGTCCTGGTCTTCAACACCTACATCTGGTGGATGAACACCTTCGAGATGCGAGTCCTGTGAGTACTATTTGCTCCAGTTCCTCGCCGACGCCATGAATGCTGAATTATAACTCATTTTTAACTCGAAAAGCCCTGCCCGGTCACTGCTACTTAGATTATAATCACTGGATTCCTTACTGCGTCAATCAATTTCTCATCGATTGGGTTTGACGACGCAGGCGTCCAGGGGCACAGAATTGGACGGAGCACGATATGGTCGTGAGATATCAAGCGTATGACAGAGTTCTGAGGACGTTGACAAGTTGGCTGGATCGCAACGTCGACCCCATTAAAACGTCCGTCTTCTTCATGAGCATGTCGCCTATCCACAGCAAGTAAGTAAACTCCTCGATTCCTCTTGTTCTTTTGATCTTAATAGCCATCTCTTCTCCTCGACTTAGTTTTCATGATTCAATTTGCACATCACTCAATCATATGCATCTCCTTTGACTGCGATATTAGTCTAAAAACACAGTGCATCATCGGTTCAACTTCTTGTGCTGCTTAATTGTCAATAATAAAAAAAATTAAGGCACGTGGATGTAGATTTCCAATAAATCGGCTTGTTAAGTGAGACTTGCAATCAAAATTAAGGCGAGTCCCCATTGTTAATGCAAGCCAGTTAATACTTTTGTTATGCTCAGTTGTTGAAGCAGCTGACACCAGAGTTGACCTCAAGTGGAAGAGTTTGACCAATGTTATGGACTGTTTAGCCACCAACCTTGAAATCCGACGCTTTGATCATTAATGGATACGATCATACTTTTGTATAGGCTTTTTGCTTGTTGGTCACTTGCATCTTCGTTTTATCTCATGTTGCTTTTTCATATCAATTTGCTCCCTATTTTCTTCAACATAATCTAAATTTGACTCGAGATGCACCATAAATTTGGGTGAAAATACCGGCGGTTTGCTTTTAAGCTTCAGAAAATCAGCAATGTCATAGTAAATCTGGTTTGGTAATAAATTGCCTGTGTAAAACCACGGGAAATAACACGAGCATGTCATAGTAAATGATTTCATGTCTTCCATGTTTCCACACTTAAATGAAAGCCTCGTCGACTTCGCAGCTAAAAACCAATTGAGACATGATTGCAGTCTTGCAGACCTCCTGTTTCGATGGACTTTCCAGTTTCCGCCGCTGCTTTTCTTTGCCTTCCTCGTCCATGTCTGCCGATCTTTGTGATTAATTTATTGCACGGACAGTTTGTCACTGGCTCACTGCTCTTTCTTGGTTTGCGCTCCTCCATTAATTACCAATGCACGTTCTAATTGCTAGAGTAAGACAGAAACTACTTTAACCCCTTCTTAAAGACTCCCTGTGAAAAGCAGTCCCTTCAATTATTGAACTGCAAAACCATGTGCTTGCTACGGCAAAGAAACAAGTTGCCTTAAAGAAACTAAATTCCGTGATACTTTTACATACAAACCATGCTTTTGCAGACGTCCAATGCTCTGCATATTCTTGCCTTGCTTTCTCTTTGCCTGTTCCTCTGTTTAACTATTGAAGCCTTGAAGGATATGTGCCAGGAAACAGGGTGGAATCATCCCCCCAAAAGTAGATATTTTTGTTGTTCTTGTTACCCTAACTTTACAATTCGAGGTCAAATTTCAAGTTTATTAACTAATGGTTGCTTTTGTTTTTTCATGGTGCAGCTCTGTAGCTTTATAAATTAATGCCAAGTCGTCATTTTTATTGACGCAGGAGCTCGGACTGGGGCAATCCGGCGGGAATCAAGTGCGCCAAGGAGATGCTACCGATCACCAACATGACCGGCATCTCCGTGGGCACTGACATGAACATATTTGCTCTGGCGAAGAAGGCGCTGGGTTCGCCTGCACTCCGCGTGCCTGTCACTTTCGTGGACATCACGACCATGTCGGAACGGCGCAAGGACGCGCACACATCCGTATTCACGGTGCGGCAAGGGGCACTTCTGACGCCGGAGCAGCAGGAGAAGCCTGCAGAGTTCGCCGACTGCATCCACTGGTGCCTCCCCGGTGTGCCGGATACCTGGAACCAACTCCTCTTCGTCCACCTCCTCTCCGGCCGAAGCAGCCGCTACTAACGCGTTGACACACAAACTTCCTTACTTTACAATTTTTATTTTTATTTTGAAACGAGAAAAAAAAGTTTTTTCTTCGTTTTCTAAAATTATTAATTAACTGGGGAAATGCCAAAATTAACCTTATTCAGCACACTGGATTAGCGGCCTGTAATGGTCGAATAATAATAGGGGAAAAAGTTGTAATGATGTGTGCAAATGTGCAACAGTTCGATTGTTAGATTCCTAGGACGTAGGTGGTTATTGTTGATAGTTTTAGTAGGTTGTTAATAATAATTTCATTTGATTTAAGTAATTAGTTGATAATGTAATATTTTCATCGTATCAAGTAATCAGGGAATATAATTCGGAATCAGAAAACCTTGAAAACATGAGATTTCCCATGATTTTAGGATTATTAATAATTGTTTTTAAATACCCTTCGAGATGAGCAGGAGCAAATCGTGAGGGATGCCGTTGGCCTTTGCATTCTCCCCTTGAACTTCTTCCCAAGATCTTCTTCCGCCTCGTCCTCCCAAAGCTTCTTCATGTCCAATCTGTCTCCAAGACACCTGCCTTTCTCGTGCCCGCTCACGACTTCCGCCGCCTCTATGAGGGACATTTCGATCACAGTGACAAATGGTTCTTCATCAACAAGAAGAGGCCACCTAAGGATTTCGTATTGTTCGGATTCAATAACCGCTTCAGCTGGTGGTTTAAGATCTCCGTCGCGAGCGTGAGTGTCACCCTCAGCGAGGACCTCTATGTCCTTGTTGCCTCTGGGGGCACCTTCCCTTTTGCCTCCAACAGCCACCGTGAGCTCATCACGGTCAACATCGTCACGTGCTCCGTGCGGCAGATACTACCTACCACTATGGGGCCGCACGACACCGTGTTGTGGAGGAGATAGGGGCTGAAGTTGGTCACCAATCCCTCCGACATTGATCACTTTCGCTTCCTCTTTGCGAAGATGGTTTATAACCGTTCCGTGCTCTTTGAGTACCGATCGAAACTAACTCGTGGTGCACTAGTGGCTTACGGAGGAGAGGCGTTGCTTGTTGGGAGAACAAGGTATACAGTCTCAGTAGGAAAATAAAAACATAATCATATATGACATAATTCATGCACATAACTCTAACTGACATAATAAATGTACATAATCATAACTGATATAATAAATACACATACCCAATCTGGAATCGACACATACTGTATAGTGATAAGTAAACTCTCTAAGGATCAACAACAGATCTGCTCGTAACACTTGAACAATATAATCGACAATATATACATGTATGATATATGCAAGAAACATATCTCAAGCAAATGCAATAACCACAAGCAAATACAGATATATATCTAAAATATACACCACGGATTATATGCATATAAACACGAATACGTCACTCCTACACACTACTCACAGCCACCACTATATTTGAGTGACCGAATGGGCAGGACTGTGATGACTGTTCATGCCTCCAGCTACCACTACATCTGAATGACTGAGACGAGCAAGATGTAGAGTAGCTATCTAGCAACTTAATAACGAGAGTTACTATCTACATGACTCCGGCTAGCACTACT
>JBBMJZ010000010.1:7354416-7377220 GCA_037833815.1 Zingiber zerumbet | reverse complement strand
TTTCACAACAATGGAATATTTGTAGTAGTATTTGTGAAATTTTAAAAGTATTTAATGATGCAACCGAACAACTTTCCAATTTTTATTATCCCACTGCTCAATTAGTTTTAGAAAAATTTTCTAATATAGTATTAGTTTTAAATGAACATATTAATAACGAATCTTTATCTTCTTGTATTTTAGCTATGAAAACTAAATGGGAAAAATATTTTTATTTTATTTTTGAAATATATTTAATTATATTTGTTTTAGATCCTAGATTTAAAATAGAAGTTTTACAAGAAATGTTAACTTTATATTATAAAGCTTTAATTCCAATTAAAGATTCTTCTTCTTCTAATCCAGTTAATATAATATATAATGTTAGAATTTATTTATATGATATTTATAATCAATATTATGTAAAATATGAAACACAAACGAATATTTCTAAAATACACCAAATTACTAGTAGTAATTTAAAACTTACAAAAATACGACTTTTATTAAAAAAAAGCGGATGAAACGTCCACGAGGATCCTCAAGTTCCACATAGGAACTTGATTTACAATTTCTTTTGATTTTAATGAAGCAGATAGCGAAAATTTCGATATCTTAAAGTGGTGGTCACAAAAGGCTCAAAGTTTTCTCGTCCTCTCCACGATCGCCCAAGAAATTTTAGCTTGTTTAGTGTCAACTGTTGATGTGGAGTAAACGTTCAATGTCAGTGGCAACATATTAGATGAACGGCGATCAACTTTGTCTCCTGACTCATTGGAAGCCCAAACATTACTCGACGATTGGACAAGAGCCGAGAAAAAAATCAAGGAATGCAACTTTCAAATGACAAAGTTGATAATTTTGACACCGAAGGAACTGATACAACAGGAACAAAAAATGGAAGTGAGTGATAATGCCACTGTCAAATGTAAAAGGGGACAAATGTAAAAGAACTACGTGAGTTTTGATTTCCCTATACTTTAAGGGGATACATAAGCAAGTTAAATGAGTGCAAGCTCTTTTTTAAATAAATTTTAAATTTTTTAATATAATAATCTTAAATCATAGCGAACCGTAAACCGAATCATGAACCGGCAGTTCTGAACCGTCGAACCATCGGTTCCGAACCGTGGTCAGATCTAGTTCCACCAAGGCTCCCCTTCACTCTCCTTTGATGATACAACAACAACCAAATCTTTATCTCATTAAATGAGATCAACTGTATGATCCTTCTACGCCATTGGGCTCTATCCCCTAGTATATCATCTATATTTAAATAAATTTTCTTATTTTATTGTTACTAAGTCTTTTTTTGATATGTATATTTGTCATTTCACATTACTTGAAGTATTTATTAGTCATCTAAGTATATGTATTTAACATCTTAAACGTGTCGCTTAGAGTTTCCCCTCAATAGGTGCAACCCAACTTTCTCTCGTAACATCCTTATCTCTGCAACTCTTATTTTTTATTCATGTGTTCAAGTCGTAGTTCAATATTCAGCTTCATATAACATACCAGGTCAAACAACCACTTTATAGAGCTTCCCTTTAAGTTTTAAAGAAACTCTATGATCACATAAAACACACGAAGATCTTCTCCATTTCAATCATCTTGCTTGTATTATATATAAGATATCTCTCTCAATTCCTCTATTTTTTTTTATAAAAAAAATCTTAAATATTTAAAGCGTCGCAAATAACTTATCTTCTGTCTTAACAAATGTTTCATTATACCTAATATTACTAAACTTAAATTATATATTCTATTTTACTCTACTAAGCTTAAAACATTTCACTTTCAGCATTTTTTTTATAAGATTCAAGTTTAACATTTCCTCCTTCACATGTCACATTTACCAAAAAAACAATATCATATGTAAACAACATGGACCGTGAAACCATATCTTGTATGTGTTTAGTGAGTTCACCCATGATTAGTATAAAAAGATAAGGACTTAGAGTTAATACTTGATATAATCCTATACTCTAATTCTTGATACAACCCTATATTTATGGGAAACACTTCGATTAATCTCTCTTATCATTACATGCTCATATATGTCTTTAACTATCTCAATATATGCTATGCTAATACCTTTATTTTTTAAAATTCTTCATATAATTTCTCGAGTTTATCATAAGTTTTTTCTAGATTAACGAATATCATGTGTAAATTATGCTTCTATTCCTGATACTTTTCAATTAGTAGTCGAACGTGTATAGTTTCTATTGTCGACCTTCCAAAATTGATTTTTGATCATCATGATCTCCTTCCTTAGATTTTTTATATCACTTTCTCAAAGTTTCATGGTATAACTCATTAGTTTAATACCCCTATAATTTACACAATTTTGTACGTCTCCTTTATTCTTACATAAGAAAACTATAGTAGCTACCCTCCATTGATCAGATATTTTCTTCGTTTTTAATATTAGGTTGAATAACTTTGCAAGTCATTAAATATATTGTTTCCCTAAGCACTTCCATACCTCTATCGGAATATCATCTAATATAACTGCTTTTTCATTTTATATCTCATTTAAAATTTGTTTTACTTCTAAAGTTTAAATTCTATAATAAAAATTTAAATTTCTATACTCTTTTGACCTATTTAAATTACGTAAGTTAACTTAGTTATCTAAACCTTTATTAAAAAATTGAAGAAAATACCTCGACATTGCTCTTTTATTTTCTCATCATTCAATAATACTTTATCACACTCATCTTTAATTCATCTTATTTGGATAAGATGTCTTGTGTTCTTCTATCTCGCTTTAGCTATTGTATAAATGTCTTTCCTCCTTTTATCCAATTGTCGATATTAGTGTTCAAAAGTTTCATTATTAACGTTATTGCTTTCTTGGCCTCTTTTTTTTTTTACTTTCCTCGCTCTTATAAGTATACTATTTTTTTTTACTTTCCTCGTTTTTATAAGTATACTATTTTTTTTTTACTTTCTCATTCCACCACCAAGATTCTTTACTTGGCACGTCCCTTTGACTTAATGAGTATACTCTTAGCTATTATTTTTCATTTTTGATATCATCTTATCCCATGTCGTATTTGAATCGCCATGTATTTCTCTTAATACTTGTACTTCTACCCTCTCAATATATTTTTTCCTATCCTTTAACTTCCACCACCTAATTTTAGGAGTCGTGTATAATTTTCTTCTATTGATACTATGGTTGAGGCACATACCCAACCCTACTAACTTATGTTGGATGGTTTTCTCTAGAAATGACTTTACAGTCTTTACAAATCTTTCTATCCTTCTTCCTAATCATAAGAAAGTAAATTTGTGACTTATTATTCCAACTTTTGTACGTGACAAAGTATTCTTCTCTTTTGTTAAAAAAAAAATATATTAGCTAATATAAGTTCATATGCAATCACAAAGTCTAATACAGTTTTCCCTTCTTCATTTCTTACTCCAAAACCATAACCCCTATGCACCCTATTATATGCTTCATTTTTCACTCCTACATACTCATTTATATCTCCTCCTATTAAAATCATTTTATTTAGCGAAATGTTTTGCAATACTTGATGGTCATCCTAAAATTTATACTTGATGTTTTCATCTAATCCTACGTAAGGTGTATATATGTTAATTTTATTAATAGTGTTTTTCGCCATTAATATCTTAAGAGCTATAATCATATCCCCTTTCTAACTAATCCTGCTTTATCCTTAAGCGAACTATCTATAATAATACATACTTCGTTTCTTATTTTACTTTAACCTATATACCATAACTTAAAATCTGAATTTTCTACATCTTTTATCGTTTCTTCTATCGATTTTGTTTCTTGTACACATAAAATATTAATTTTTCTCCTAATCATCATATCCAAGGTTTAAAATTTCGACCCGTGCCGAGGTTTCGCTCTCAGACCGGAACGATACAGTTTCGGTATCGTATCATGCCGTACCGATACAGTTTCGGTATTTTTTATTTATCTATATTAATTATAAGATAAATATGTTTATGGTGTATATCTAAGAATAAGTTGTATATTAATTTATTACAAGTTCTCAATTATTGAATAATTTAATATTGTTAGAAAAAATAATTAAAATAGTTTTATTTAAATAGAATTGATATATCAATAATTCAAATTAAAATGGAAGTATCTATCATAATAATAATAATTATATAAATTAACTATTTATTCATTTAATTAATTATTAATTAAATAATATATATTTTAAATAGTAATAAAATATCAAGTAAAAAATATAAAATAATAAAAAATTATCAGAATATAAATCTAATTTATTAGAAAATTTTCAAAAAATTTTAAATGAAATTTAAAATAATACAAAATAATTAAAAATATATATATGAGAATATAAATAAGAATTATTATATATTTTAATTTTTAAATGAAATTTAAACACATTAAAAGAGAAAATTTTCAGAATATATTTAATAAAATTTATTAAATTTATTTTTAGGATAATTTAATTAGGATTTGTAGAAGCTCATTTCGAAATATCACACGTCCTTAAGAATTGTTTAAATTAATTAAATAAAATAATTAAATTTTTTCCCGAAACCGCAACCTGTGCGGCCCGCAATCTACTGCGGGAGCGTCCGGCGACGCAGGAAGCGTCGCCCTTCGAAGCATCGCCCTTCAGAAGCATCCCGACACTTATGGCACCACAGGAGGCGTCCCGCAACTCCTTCAGCAGTGCAGGAGGCATCCGAGACTCCTCTGGCGCCGCCAAGATAAGGGCGCCTCCTATGTCGGTTTCGCCCGCCCAGCGAAACGATAAAAACCGTCCATGTCGGGTGACAGGGAACAACATTCTATACGTTGCTCCAAATCATTAGTCCTTTCACAATTTCTTTATGGAAAGGAATCTCCAAAGACAATAAACACACAAAAACCTATCTTAATTACAGTTCCATGAAAGTCATAAGCACTAAACTCATCTAATCCACAACCTAAATTTAAAAAATTTAATCTTATATAGAGAGAGAGAGTGTGTTGATCTGCTGCGGACATGTCACCGCGTGCTTGTGCGCACCCACCGATCCAAGCACCGGGATCAAATCCAAGCGCTTGGATTCCAATTATATACTCCTCAAAATAACATTATAGCCTGTGAAATACAAATTTTTTATATCTTGTATACTACAACCCAAAAGGGAAGCATGAACCCTTTAGGAAAAATCTTATTGGTTTAAACCCAGTATAACTCAACCCCTAAATCCCAAAATTTTAAACGCTAAATACATAAAATATACCCCGTGAGCTTCTAAATTTTTAATTTTGAACACTAACCCAAGAGGGAAGCCTGAACCCTTGAGGAAAAATCTTATTGACTTAGACCCATGATAACTCAACTCCTAAATCCTAAAATTTTAAACACTAAATACATATAATATACCCTAAAAAAATAAACCAAAAATTAAAAAAAAATTAAAAAAACTTTATGCTTGAATCCAGGCGACTGGATTGAATCTAGGCGCCACCTTGGGTCTGCACAGACGCGCGGCGTTTCGTCTACAGCATAGCAATATATAATTTTGGGGGGGCGGGGTTATGGGTTGGCCCGCCTAACCCGCAACCCGCCATGGGTCGGCAATTTCCCAATCCGTCAAGATGTTGGGTTGGCTTGTCCCGCCAAATGGCTGGCCCACCCGCTATGGGTCAGCCCGTCTGCTCTAATTTGAAGTAGAGAAGTCTGAAAAGAGGGGGTGGATATAAAAAAAGGTGACATTAACAAAAATAAATGCACATTGTGACTAGAGTGTAGCAAGAATATCCCTTCTACAATCAAGTTTAGTCAAGGACAAGATGCATAACTGCTCTTGAAATAGTTTATATATATTGAGAGATAAGAAATGGATAAAAAAGTAAAGACAAGTAAGATTAGTAGAAGGCAGTAAATAGGATCACATGGAAATAGGATAATAAAGGGACCTAATCAAGGAGAACAAAAGAAGGCAGTCTCAACTAAGTGCTAAATCTTCCATTATGTTAGAGTGTATCAGGAGAACATTAGTGAAGAATACTTTGGCTAGTGATAAAGAATTGGAAGTGAGAGAAATATTTAGCATTATCACTACTTAACACCTTTAAATAGGAGTTTGTATATCAACACAACAGGAAAAGAAGTTTTTAGAATGCTCATTTATTATGAAAACTCAAGTTATTCTTGGATAGTAATCACTAAAAATAATGAAGTATTTGAAACCAAGTTTAAAACATAAGACCTAAATATCAAAACGCGTTAATGATAATGCAAATGCATGTTTATAGACATTGCTGGGAAACATAGATTGAACATATTTTTCCAACTGACAAGACTCTATAAAAGACTTTTGAAATGAGATAAACTAGCACCATGTTCTGTAAATTAGAAAGACTTTAATAACCAAGGAGCTGTAAATTTGTAGAGGAAGCTTTAAAGAGTTTAGCCATAAAAGCATATGAAGGTGCTGAGATGGTCAATACAACCTCAGAATATTAGCCATCTTTTGTATCTGTGATTCTTGAGTAGAAACAGAGTTACCAGTAAATGTAGGGAGCAAAATAAATATTTAGTTGTGTTAAATATTGATTTTTATAAAGACAAAATTCAAATAATAATGACAAAATAATAATAACAATAATAAATTAAATGGACAAAACATCAAATTTAATTTTTTCTAAAATGTTGAGTTGACCCATTAAAAATAAAATTTGGGCATAAGTTAAGGTCGGATTAGGTTCGGATTGAATTCATCGCGTAGGTACGGAGATAAAAATCACATGGGTTCAAATCTAGATTGCTTTGGGTTTAATTTGATCAAACTCATAGCCGAACCAAGTCCAATCAATTTAAAATAAGTTAGAAAATTTCTGAAAAAAAATTCCTCTCTCCTTTATATTCTCCCGTGTTTTCTCCGAAGTCTGCCACCTCCTCCTCCTTTCCACGCGCCAAACTCCCATCTCCTCATTTCTTTCCTTCCCTTCTTCTTCCAGAAGCATTCCAACTCCTCTTCTCAGCAGCAACATCAGTCGCTCCTCTTCTCCACTGCCCTCTTCCAGTAAGAGCAGCAAGCTAGCAAGTTCCATCTCTCCTTTTCTTCTTCCAATTTCCAGCATCCAGTAGCAGTTCTTCTCCTCTTCCTGTCCTTCCAGAAGCAGGCGGACATCAGCAGTGTTTTTTTTTCTTTTTCTTCCAGCACTTTCTCATTTTCCAGCAATACAGCAGCAGCAATTTTTCCTTTCCCTT
Source organism: Zingiber zerumbet (assembly GCA_037833815.1). NCBI lineage: Eukaryota > Viridiplantae > Streptophyta > Magnoliopsida > Zingiberales > Zingiberaceae > Zingiber > Zingiber zerumbet. Next base: position 7,370,006 of record JBBMJZ010000010.1, on the reverse strand, counting down.
CCTTCTTCCAGCTATCAATAGCAGCCAACAGCAGCCACTCTTCCTCAATTCCAGCACCAGATTTCTCCAACAGTACCTCCTCTTCCAGCAGCCATTCCTCCATTTCTTCTTGCTTTTTGCTGGTTTTTTCCAGCAACAGACCAGCACCAATAATATGACTGAACCGGCTGCTGCCATCATCTCCCTTTTTCTTCCCATGTGAACCCAACAATACATGCTTTCATTGCAGAAGGTATTATTGCCGCTGTTCATCGCAGCAAGCATGGTTATTCCCTGATGCTTGCTGCTGGAGACAACGGCTCTTCTAGGGTCGATTAATTTTGGGGATGACCGGCCCAGCCCCATGGACCATGTAAGTTTTCCATCAGCCATCAAGGTAAACCCAAAAGGGCAAAGTGCTCGCAATGAGAAGACCAACATCCCAGCTTTGTTATTCCACTAGAGAAAAATAATCTGCAATGCGCCATAGTTAGGAGGGTGCTTAGAAGACTGCATGAGCACCCTACCATTGCACCATAGCCCGGGGCGGAGCCATTAACTCTTCTGATGACCAATTGGGGTAAGGATTGATAAATAATTATTTATTAATATTGAGAAATAATTTATTAATTTAGATTAATTACGATATGATTGGCTTGAGCATTCAATACAATGATATAACTCCATTGTTTTATTGATAGAAAGTTATATATATTTTTACTTTATTAAAAATATTTAGGTTGGTTTATCTAATTTAGGATGGGAACAAATGAGCAAATATATGAATGTCATCCTATAATAGTAAAGATCAAATGTAGGAATTCGAATTAAATTGAGATAGCGAGATCAAAATTTGATCCGCTATCTTCGAACTCTAGTAATTTTTAATTTGTGTTATTATCATCATTAAATATTATTTTGATTTTTTATATTATTTTCATATTGTACTTATAGATAAAGTCTATGTGGAGCACGGTGACTTGATGATTCTATTGTATATTGAGGTGGGTAAATCTCTTTCGACTTCCATCTATAATTTTATTTATATGTATTTAAATAAAGATGATGATATAATAGGGGATCAGATCCAAGGACGATCCAAGGACATAGGAGGATCTATATAGTTCATCACACTTAATGGGATAAAGGCTTGGTTATTATTGTAGTCTTCTTTTATATTCAGATGTGGGTTTATATGGGAATCAATGCGAGAAGGGTTAGTTTAAAATTCAAAATGGATTATTCAAACTTATCTTATGCATATGTATCTTTAAATCTACTTAATTAACCTTCTATACAACTTAATGTTTTAGATGTATTCTTGTATTTTTCATATTGTGTAAATCTTATTTGCAAATCATACGATGATACCTAATTAAATTAACATAATTTATATTAAAATATTAATTTAGGTTGACCATTTAGACTAATCGATAAGATGTGAACTCTCAATAGAATAATTGTGGTAAAAAAAAATTAAAGTACAATAATAAAGATGTTAAATGGATAAAAGAAAATATTAAAAAGTGAAAACTCAGAATACCGACGTGTGGCAGAGAGCAATTGTCTTCTGTTAGTATTTATTTACGAACTAGTGCTATATTATTGTGTACCACTTCTTAGTAGATTTGTTGATAATGGATTTACCATACTTTTATCATTGATGTCATCTATATACACTAATACTTATATCATTAGTGACATTTATATATCCTGATCATAGATTAAAATATTGTACCAATTGAAATGGGAGAAACATCTCATTCCGTCCACCGGTCGACACTGGCACGACCCCTGCACCAGGCCCCACGGTAGCAGAGAGGCATCGCACGACCCTGCAACTGGTCCAGAGAAGTCACGCGACCCCCACGGTCATGATGGAGTCACACAAACTCGCGGTCGTGCTACAGTCGAGCGATGTTTCTCGCGTCGCGAGTGGGTTGGGTGTTTTTCTAATTAAACGTAGGTTGATTACTTTAATCAACTTCTAACTAAGATTGGGATAATATAAAGAGATTGTATTAACCCTAATAAAATTATCTAATAAATTATATATTTTATTTATTTTAATTCTAAAAAATATTATAATTTTTAATTTATTTATCTATTTTCATATTTATTCCTTTTTTAAAAAGATTATTTTTATAAGTTCAATATCTATGTTAAATATTTTATTTTTAAATTAATATATTATATATTTTAAAAACACTAAAATTATATCGACAAGGCATAATACGATACCGAAACCGTATTGTTCCGATCTATGACCGAAATGTCGAGATTTTAAACCTTGATCCTGATTAGATAATAATAATTGAAAATTATTTAATTAATGATAGAAGATGATAATAATTTAGAAATAATAGTTGTAACTCTAAATATCAATAAACAAATAAAATTAAAATAATAGATGAATATAGACATATTTACTATATATGTATAAGCTAAAGAATTTAAAGTTGTAATATGAAATTATTACCTATTGTAGTTGCTTGACCTCATAAATGAGGTTAAATTCATGTCTCTCTTTTCTATTTATTCACTTAGTAATTTTTACTGTATGCTTTCTTTGATCGCTAATTTTGTAGGCACAAGTATCCTTTTAAAATCAATCGGTTTCAACTAGTACATAGAGTTGCTCAGCTGATTTGATTTTCATTTCGTTATATTTTTATTTGTTTCTTGAATGTTTTATCTGTTGTACAGTTTTCATTCTATTGTAGACATTTATTTTTGTACATATATAAAATTTGTGAAAATTCTTAATTATCTTGAGTTATTTGTTCATATGACTCTTGGTACCTTTGATTAACCGTCATTAAGCAGGGTATCTCCTGGTAAGTGGAAATCACCCCTAGGGAGTGATAAGTTGTCTCTTGATCAATAATAAATTTAAAAAGAAATTAAATCATTAAAGAATAGAGAAAAATGCCAAGTGAAGAAACAGAAAACTGCCCAATGCTTTTTAGCAATATGAAAGCTTGATTGGCAAGCATGGCACTAGTAGGCAACATGATATTGCCATACGTTATTACACCTAAGTCAAGGATCTAAGTAAAATCCTAGTGGAATGTGCCACAAATGCAGCAAGAGCACCACAATAAGATAAGGCAACAATCGACTAAGAGGAGACATCTACAATCACTTGGAACTAAAGAAGGCAGGGAAACTCTTCGAAGAATTTTTATAGTAGAACAAGAACCAAAGGAGATATGAGTAGAAGAAATTCTGAGAAACTGTGACTTAAACTGTTGCACATGAGCAGTGTATGAGGATGGCCTAGTGGACAGTCATGGAAGGCGTAGGAGAGGACCTCTTTGACACGCACAAATTCCCTACAATCAATTGATTTGAGCTTATCCTATCCACTAATATGACTTCTATTATCTACTAAGACCATTTGCTGCTTGACTGGAATCTTCTTCCATTGCCATAGGTAACTCTGGATGGAAACTGAGTTACCAAAGAAGTGTCTACTGAGGTGCCGAATAGTAGTGAAAATGTAGTAGACACCCTAAGCATCATCATATAAACATTTAAATAGAAGCGAAAATCATTAAAAAAGTGCCTCCAAAGATCATAGTCTTCATAGGGTCTAACTTACAATGAACTTTATGAAAAACATAATGGTGACTTGTCGAAATGATCCTACATATCCTTAAAATATAATATGAAGAGGAAGATAGATTGGAAATTGACAGCAATGGCCTAGATCCAAACACATAAGTGGTCATGTCAATATTAGACTTCCCTAGTTGGAAGAGACAACAATAGAACTGCAGGCTAAAGAGATGTCCCCTCAGTGCATACCCCTAGCATAGTGCAAGTCTTGCAGTTGAAGAAGCATCAGAAGATGTTTATGAGGCTAGGATCGATGGACCTCCAAAGAAGAGCAAGCAATTGAGCATCAATCCACTCCTTAGTCCTTACAAGCTCTGATATACCAGAATTCTGGTATCGTGAGTAGTTAGAAGAGTACTACACAATGCTGAATAGAAATAAGCAAGTTTTTCCAAAAACAAAGGAAAGTGTTGCTAACTGTCCAAGTTTGGTGACTCGCTGAAGAAGAATGAAGGAATATTACAACAGGAAAAGGCAATAGATTCAATCAAGAGTAAGTCCACAAGATTCAACATCAAGGAAGAACTTTACTAAATCTGGCAGTGATGAGGGATACAGCAAACATCATACTCATCGGGACAACACTTGCTAAATTTGGTAGTGAGGAGGCTTGTGGAGAAGATCACATGGAAAGGTGACACTGGACTACAGGTTGATGAAAAGGTGAAATTTGAGGAGAAAGAAATCACCTAGAATAAAGAGAAATTCGAAAAAAAAAGAAACTTTGCTAATATTGGCGGGCTGATAGTTATTATATAGACCCTAGATCCTAAGACTCAAAATGAAAGAAATCGTAAATTTTAGAGCTCAATTCCAATCTTGTAGAGAAAGGAAAGCAACACTAGATAGAAATTAATAAAACAGGACGCTGATATAAACAATCTCTAACCCCTAAATACTAGAAATACCAAAAAAAATCCTAAATATCATAAAACAAAAATTACTAAAAATAGTAAATGGCTCAGAAAGGGGTCTAAATGGTGGAATTTGAGCCCGAAAATTGGCGGCTATGAATTCCAAGTAATAAACATAGATTTTTTAATTTTGTATGTGTGGCCTCTAACAGAGCCTGATTCCGAATCTCGAGTCAAAAGTTATGTCCTCCAGAAGATTGGATGCTCCTGCTCCTACATCAAAAGGGGAACATCTACAACGCGATGTGGATGTCATTAATGCATAACGCTCACATAGATCTATTCATGGACATCCTTACGAGGCATAATTTTGGCATCATGCGCAAGGATCACAGAGGTGTGCATGTACGGGTGTGAAGGTTGTTAGAGTAGTGAAGGAAGGAAAAGCTCTTGAAAAGGCTCTAGTCGGGTGGTTTGCACAAATGAGAAACTATATTGGCTCTAAATGCATGTTAGAATAATGAGGGAAATTAGGGTTTCTTACCCATAATTGTTCCTTCTACCTATGCTTACTATTTATTAATGTAAATTTACACTTCAAACCATATAATTAATGGTATTTACAATAAGACCACTAGTATTTATAATTAGGACAATAACATAGACAAAGAGTAGTCTAAACTTTTATCTAACACGAAATCGTTTGTATCGTCAAATAGAATTACATAAAGTTCCCTTTCAATATTGAATAACACAAGCATGGTGGCATTTATGTCTCTTAAATCTCTAGTCAATGAGTTGTTGGAAAGGGTGAACGACAATTCCATTTTCATCACTTTAAGGTTAAAATTAATATCACATTAAAAAATAGTGAGCCTGCAAAGAAGCGTAGCATTGCCATGTAGTTACTTAATGAGAAGGGAAAAAAGATGGATTCTGACCTGCAGAGCACAGTAGTTACTTAATGAGAACAGGAATTCCTCGCTTGCATTTTCAGTGATCATCTTTGACATGGCCTCTGGATTTGGATTCAGAATCTGTTAAGAAATATAAACAAGACTACAGATAATAAGAGCCTCAAAACATCTATATAGAATAAAAATAAAAAATAAATCAGATAAATGCAGTATGTAGTAGTTCCAGAGTGCATGCTAAAGTGAGTTATATGATGTTTACCATTTCGAGTGAAAAAGTTGATGATAATTTTAAAGTTAGAATCACAAAGAATTATGGACTAATCTAAGATCTTGGGAGTTCTTGTTTAAATTTGTTTATAGTATCTTAAATGACCGCATGAAAATTAGTACAATTAACTATAAAAATATAAATGTGGACATAATGCATGTTGACATGTTCTATGTAATAGTGTAATTGTGCGTCATTACATCAGTTGCAACTAGAAACATCCAAAATATTTGATTTATATCATAGAAACTTTGCTAAGTACCTGAGGAATGCACCCAATAATACGCTCTAGTTGTAGCTTATTTTGCCTGCAGTAACCTAGAAGATCCGATTCATGAAATTCCACTCTGTCAAGTAGAGTCTTTCCTTCAGCATCATAGAGAGGAACTCCATTGTCATCTAGTGCATTTAAGAACAAATTTATCCATGATATTTTGACAGCTCTTGGATTAATATCAAGACCATAAACCTGTAGGAGGATATATTACTTATGTAGGTGGTTTTCATAAAGGAAATTAATCAGAATATAAGGAAAATACGATAGTTGAAGCACGCACAAGGAGAACGGTAAAAAATGCCAAACTTCTCATTTACTAGCTATTGCTTCTTATTGAGGCACACCGAGGGAAAATTTCATGTGCTTACAACTGTCAATATCTAAGCAATCTTTTTAGAGTGGAAACATTTTCCATAGTAGCTTATTTCATATTTGTCTGCTAGCGTATGCTTATAAGCATATGACATGCGAAAGCGTTTCCCCTTTATGGATACCAAAGGTCCACCATGGTTGCAACTAGCAAGGATAATATTCCAGATTAGATGTTTCCAACCTTGACAATAATCTAGATGCACAAAGAACGCAAGTTTGAAGTTCAAACTAAAAGATGCCAAATTACATGATTGCAATTTAGTACATGTAGGCTTCCCATTCTAACAAGGTATGCTTGATGTTAAACATTAAATTATATCAATGAATTTAGAAAGCATCTAGGATAACAAGAGTGTGGACGGAGCTTTAAATCTTTCATAAAGAAGCAGAGCTGAACACTCAGTGATGCATGGGGAAAAAAAGATCAAACCTTTAAAGGAGACCATCTCTGAGCAAGTGCAATGGATATCCATCCATTCCCACAACCAAGCTCAGTAACAGTCTTGTCCTTGAACATGGAATCAGGATGACGATTAATGCCTTCATAGAATGTAAAAGACCAATCTTCTGGAACAAAAATGCTAGGGATCTCCACCATGGTCAATTTCTTTCTCTTCTGGTTGCCTGAAGGGTAGAAAATACAATAAATCATGCTAGCTATGAGGGAAAAAACTCAAGTGTAAGTATGCACAGAAGAGAGAGGCTTTTGCAAAAACAGAGGATTGTGCACATATATTAGACTATGTTTACTGAGTTTTTTTTTTTATATAAAAACAGCATTAAACTATTTTTTATGAAAACAGAAGAGAGGTTTGTAAATATATACTCACATATATTTATAATGCATTAGCGTACATAGATTGTGCAAATGATCGTAATAAACTAGAAAAATATATGATTCCAAGTAGCAAACTGGAAGAATGAAAAGTAAATATAATTATAAAACAGAAAGTAAGAAACAGAATAATAAAATACTTGGAAAGGGGTAGCTCATTTGCACAATAAGCAGTGACGCCTTTGTTACCTTGGCACCTCTGTTACCTTGCTTGACAAGGTATTTGACTTGATTTCATGTCAAGATTATGAAGCCTCCTAGTCTCTCTTTATTCCTTCCATGGTTTTATCTAGTGTTGAAAATCCAAGAGGAAATGATGGAAAGTCCATCCTACTAAATCATTCAAAAATTGGCGATCCGCCTTATCAGAAATATCTTGCACCTTTTTGGCTTTAAACAAAAAGATTAAGGATCCTGAACAATACTTAGCTCTCCGCAAATTTCTCAAGAAAGGTAAACTTGAAGAAGAATGTTACTTCCTATGTGAGGCATTTGATCATCTAATGGGAGTACTATCAATTTGTTCTGTTCCATTCCTTTTCCCTCAAAACAAAGGTCAATTCAACTTTTGAATCAAAGTAGACAGTGACTGGAAACCTTGCAACCTTAAAGCTGTAAAATATTTGGTACTCAAAACATCCATGTTAGGCATCCATCGTGGTTGAAAAACCAATCTTTAAATGGAATTGTATGTGCAGTGCCCAATTTATGAATCAACCAAATAAAGAATGAATGACGAAAGATCAGTTCATTCGGGTCAAAACTAATGTAACATCTCAATACTTCCATATATAAATTTGGGATGACCTTTGATATGAGCCTGACCAAGCAATGCGTGCAAATAGATCAAGTGGAGGAATAGGTCCAGAGGAAGAATGAGACAATCAACAATGTGGTAAGATCTGAAGACCATGGCAACAAGAAGAGCAAGAAATTTGTAAATGAATTTGACAAGGTTGTGATTGAATCTACAAAAATAGGAAAACATGTCTTTCAAAGCACTGATTTAGAAACAACTTGATCTTCTTGTACCCCTTCTTCTTTGTCCCTTATTTCTCTTTGCTGCTCACTGTCTCTACTGTGTTATCATTCGTGTTGGGTCCCATTCTCATGTTGGATCACAAGTAAATATGCAAGAAATATGACAACAATCAAAGATAAAATCCCTAAAAGAGGAACACAAATTGGCACACCAAATAAAGGCATCCATGACAAAATATGGTCACCTATACCAAGAACCCAAAGGATCATTCATTAATAAAGCACATGCAAAAAGCTAAAACTAGTGACTGACACTAGTCCCTGAATCTAGTGATGGAGGAAAAGCAAAATAAGACATAAAGAAAATGGTAAAACTAGATAACCACGGCAACCAAAAGAATAAAAAATTTACAATCACATTTTATAGGATTATATTTGAATTTATAAAAGGAGGAAAGCATGTCATGCAAAGAATCACTGAGAAATAAATTTACTACCTTCTACCCTTTCTCTCTATTATTTTTCTCTATGTTATCCATCATCTATACTATGCCATTATTGTTGTTGCTTCTCTTGTTATGATCCCCACCATAGAGGCATCATTGTCATTACTTCCCTAGTCATGATCTCTTCTCTACAGAGATAGGCCCATAGCAATTGTCATTGTCTCGTTCACCATCTACACATCACTATTGTTGCTCCCTCAAGCCGCAACTTCTCTTCAAAGGAAACCTTGTTGTTTTTAGCATTCAGTCTGCACCCTTGAACTAAACTTCTATCCAAGATTCTCCTTGTAGTGCCTATCAAAAGTTATAGATGGAAATTGAGTCAAGGTGCAGACTATGCATGACCCAAACATAGATGGGTCCTGTGCATTTGGGTCATGCTTACTAGCACGTTGGTCAAACCAAGCAGGACCTAGTACCCAACCCACTAATATTTTTCCTCACCCATCCCGTATCAAATAAGTACGGGATGGCCAAATTGTCTTTATGATAGTCCAAAACACTAAAATTAGGAAGTGCATTTTGGGTTTTTGTCCCTAAAATTATTAAAATTCCCTAAAAAGCCTATAAAAAGTTTTAAAATTTCTTGATTAACGTCCTGCACTTCATCCCATATCTAGAGTTAATCTTCATATGATCCACTTTGATCTCCATAAGCTTCACGCTGAGCTGTGTTGACAGATAGAGTTGTGCATAAACTATAAAGATCAAAGTAGAGAGATTTGTCATAAATTGAAATTTCCCCCATTATTTTCCAAGCAACACTCAACTTTCATCTCTATATTTGTACTCAATTCATGAAATGACGCTTTCCTTTGTAAAATCAGCATTCTCATGCATTTGTACCTCACCAACGAGGATGCCCCATGGCTGAGCATGGATTAGGGAGTTCAAAGTGGAGTGTCTGGTGACTGGTCATAAGTGAAATTTGAAATATCTATTACCCTATATTTTTCCCAATCTTATTTTTCATATTTTCCTCTTAATTTTTAACAAAATTAATTTTATTTTAGACTTTAAAAATATTTTTTGATATTTGAAGTTCAATTTTGCAGAAATAAGATTGTTTTATTTTTAGGATTTTTCACATTTTGATTTTAAAAACTAACAGAGCCTGTCTACCACAAGACAGGTTGAGGTCCCGGCCTACCCCATGTCAGCCCGATAAGCCAGTCCGGGCACATTTTCTGATGCGTCCAATTGACACCTCTAGTGACGGCTACTGCAAGGGACGCCAAGCCCCACCCCATCCAGGGTGTCTTTCCACCAAATTGGCCGAATCATACATTCTCCTATTTCTGTCTTTTTCCTCCCATCCCCTCGGTTAGATGGCTTCCGAAGGAGGGAAAAGGTTTATTCACCACCCGCTATCGAACTAGTTCAGAAAGTTGTACTTCCTATCGACTCTATCCTAATTCCTACACATGCGACCATAAAATCATGACCCTCATGTTGATTCGAAGGAACGATCGAAATCATCATAAGACTATAAAGCACACAAATCGAAAACAAAAAAAAAGGATCTAGCTTGGTACGGCAAACAAAACAACAAAACAAAAGGATTTCTCTAACATCAAGCTTCAATCGCAAATGAGGCAAACAGATCAGAAACCAAAAGCTAAATCGACAGGGAATGCCGAATGCCACCTTGGAAATCGTGTAGGAAAACGTCGTGGATGCGGAAGTGGTAGGTGCGGAAGCATTGTTCGCCAGCGTCCTCAGAGTCGAAGCGCTGCTGAAGTCGGGCGAAGAAGACGCGGGCGTCGGATCGCGTAGCGGGGTTCTCCAGCTTCTCCAACAGCGACTTCAAGGCGGCGTAGGCGGCATCGCCCGACCTCTCGCATTCCTTCAGAAAACCCTCGATCTCCATCGCGACCGCCGTTCGCCGAAGCGTGAGCGAGATAAGAGCGAATAACAAGCGCGGTCGAATTGAGAATGAGAGAAGCCTGGTTGGTTCTGCTGGTTGTTTTTCAAAGCCTGGCCGAAAAAGAAGTTGTCAACGCCGACAGTTCGGGTGACGTCACCATCAAGGCCGGCCTTACTTGGCGCTGCACCGTCGATGGAACAACGGACGGCCAGGCGCACGCGTCTAGGCCAGGGTCTTCGACCGGGCACGATTTAAGTCGCGAATTCCCGTTTATCTCCGCCACCCAACAAAACTAATATATAATGTTTTTTTTACTTTGATTTGTTTAATATAACAGGACTAAATTTAAATTTATTTTTAACTCAATTAATAAATAAATAAATAAGTTTCAATATATATGAGTCGGCACCGTGAGAATGGTGCAACAGTAGAACGTTTTGAGAATGTAATATATTTAACAATCTTAGTTTCAGGTAATTAATAGAAAAAATTTCCAAATTATTAATATGAGAATCTTGGATTATTTTAGTAAATTAATAAATAAATTTTTTTAATAGATAATTAATTTAAAAATATTGGATCGATGAGTAATCGAGTCAATTAAAAAAAATCTTATGAGATCCACTTATTTATATTATTATTTTAATATTTCTACGTTAAATATGTAAAATGTGAACGGATGAATGACATTGACCATGTTTATATAATATATTATATTATATAATATAAAAACCTAGGAATTTGAAACACAACAGAATATTCTGTTATTGGAAAATTCACGTCAAATGTCATGCGCTGAATGATACAGTGCGAACCCAAAAGTAGAAATTAAAGTTCTGCTTACGCATTAATGACGTAGAAAAAAATCTCCTAATTGTATCAGATTTTTTTTTCTTGTCATAAAAATTCATCTCGATTACAATCTCGCTGTAGAACAAAATAGATTAATTAAATGTATTGAAAATATATATTTAAAAAATGGAGTATAAATGAAGTTTCAACTCAGTTATGTTTAGATTTATATTTGAAATTGACATAATAATTTTTTTAATGAATTTTTTTATGCATTAACAAATAAAATTAGATTTTATATTTTTGCAAACTGTAACCAAAAACAAATATTTTATTTTTAAAAAAATGCAAATATTGTTAAAATTATTAAATTCAATATAAAAATGAATTTAAAATTTGATCCTTTTTTTGTAACAAATGCTACTTAATAGAACTTGATTTTCATTACAAATTGACAATTTAGAACCCCTATAAATACATTGAAAATTATAATTTATCTATCAGTACTAGGAAAACTATGATCTCTTAAAAATCTTTTGAGAAAATTTGATGTCAATTACTTCTCCAAAACACATTCTTAAATTAGAGTTAGTGGAAATAAAGAGAAAATTCATATAAAATTTCAATTTAGCCACATGCCTTAAATTGCGCAAGTGTTGTCACGCGTGACATTTTTTTATTTATTTATCTTTAGAAAAGAGGATGCTCTGATTTTTTTTAATTAATTTTTCTTTAGAAAAGAGGATGCTTTTATTTTTTATATATATATCAACTTACATTTTTAAACTCATTCAACTATCGCACCCTCACCTAACCGCTTAAAATAATTGGATCAAAAATGCATGCTAGCAAGTTGCCTAATTTGATCATTACAGTCGCTTTCAAGGACTTTGGCTCGTATTATTATATTGTGTCGTTGGTTAAACAATGAGATACAAGTTCAATTTTTAATAGACATATGTTATTGAGAAAAAAAAAACTTCTTCTATTGATAATTATAAATATGATATGTGATCTTAATTAACGATAAATATGGTGAATGTTCAAATATGATAATTCTTCGATACGTAAAATCAATATCTTATTTCTATGTTAAGTCTTTCTATTATTATCACCATATTAAAATAAAAGATAATATCATTCATCTTAAATGATTTAGCATGACTCATGATAAAATATAGACATATAAATTAAAAGAAATATTTTTTTCGTACACTGACTCTTTGTATAGAAAAATTAGACACCCAATGAGATATTTTGTACCCGTTAAAAATTAGAGATAGCAAAAACAAAGAGAAAATCATATCAAATTTTAATTTAACCATACATCTATTTTTAGTTAGTACTAGCATTTATCTTACACCACAAATCTTAGTTAGTACTATGTATCTATCTTATACCTACTAATCTTAGGGTGACCAATTAAGTCTTATGAAAAGTTTTTATCAACCACCCGCATAAATTAGGAAACGTTTATAATGAGTAGTCCATTAATCTAATATTCTTTGGTCTAACTGTCAATTAAAACAAATTGGACGAAAAGTTAAAAGCACGTGAAGTTTTCTATTTATTTATCATTAGAAAAGAAGATGCTCTCATTGGAAAAGAGGATGCTTTGATTTTTTTTTTATCTATCAACTTACATTTTTAAACTCATTCAACTATCACACCCTCACCAAACCACTTAAAATAATTGGATCGAAAGTGCATGTTAGCAACGTGCTAACTTGATGATTACCGTCACTTTCAAAAACTTTTGCTGGTATTTAAAATTTAGATATCCAAATCTTAAATATGGACTTCTTGTGTTTTATTTCATGAATCCACTAGACTAGTTGATGTTTTTTTTTCTAAGTTTATATAATAATTTTGTCAAAATTGTTAGCTTGTCTCAAATTACTCAAATATTAAATATTGCGTTCCTTATATTAATTGGACATTACATTCTTTGCTTTTGCAATTTTGAACATTTTAGAGTTCATATAACAATTTTAGTAAAATTAATTATTGCATGGACTCAAATTTTCAAATCTCAAATATAAACCTTTATCTTCTCACTAAACTCTCTTTCTTTTTTAAATCTTATAAATTTAAATTAATGTAATAATTTTTCAAAACTATCACGTAAACATATATTATTGAAATTTCATAAAACACACTCCTACTCTTTGGAGTCCAAAGATCATTTTATGTTTTGTTTTTTTGATAAAAAAAATAATATAGATTCAAATTTCACAAACAATATATGTTATGTTCCTTAGACGTTTGGAGAAATTTAATGTTCTTCTTTTTCAATTTAAGCTAATTGTTATATGAATCAAAATTACTCGAACTTCACAAATAAACACTACTTTAGAGCACCTTTCTTGTTCAATTTAGATTGACTTAAATTAATATAATAATTTTAATTAAAATTAATATACTTACTTAAATTGATCTAAATTATAAAAGGAGGACTCTTTTGTGTTCATGAGTCTTCCTTCATTTTGTAATTTGAAGAGAGAAGCATTTCTTTTTCCTATAGCCATAAGATGAAATGCTTCTAGTGTTGCCATTAGATTTATTGGCTGATTATGAAACTTGTGTTAGTTCTGGTAAAAACGTGATGTCTTAGTCCTTTAGCGTCCTCTAGAAGATCCTGAGGAAGAAAAAATAAAAGCAAATGGAAAGGATCTTCCAAGGGGCTTAGAGGATGACGGCGTCGTAAAACTTCTTGTCAATAGGGAATAAGAAACTATGTCAAGATGATTCTCTAAACCCTTGGAATCAATCCTATATATAGTGGATATCTCTTATCAGCTCATGGATGATAATATATGCAGGATTATAAGTTATATACATATAAAGTCTACATCCAACAACTGAAACCCAAAAAGCCTAAGTTAGATCACATTAATGGATTTGATTTGTACTCATATGCACAACTTACAATTAAGTCCACCAAAATTAGAGATAATAATCAACAATCTCCCACTTGGGTTACTTGTGAGTTGTATATCAAATATAAGTAAAACTTTAGTTGATATCAAACTTTATAGGTACAGAATATCCCTGTAAATAATATGATCCATTAACTTTATTGGTATAGGACTAAAAAGGTTATAGCTACTGTATAAGATCGTAACAAGCTCCAACAGTAATTATAATCCCAATGTCATTAATGACATACATCAAGATGTAAATGTGTAGAGTGAAAATTATATGAAATTTGATCAGTACATATCAATTTTCAACTAGTTCTAAGATGACCTCAAAAGAGGTTAAATCATATTTACGAAATACTTTATGTTAAACTGTAATAACCAATCATGATTAACTTTATGATTCCAAAAAGAATCTATGTCATATTTGCAAACATCAAATGCTAAACAGCAATAGTAAATGATAATATCATAGTTAGAGTATTAATCAAACATATAAATTTCCATTAATGTTTTAAACTTTAAGTACGTACAATAATCAAAATAAATGTTTATTTTTATTAATCAACATAGAGTAATAAAATAAATATAGACTCCTACTAGATGAGTTCTTCTTCTATAAAAAGGGCTCCCATATCCACAACATGCGCATGAAACACCTTAAGCACCAAGCCTTTGGTGAGTGGATTAGCCAACATGAAATCTTTGCTGATGAGCTCTACCATGATCTGACAACTCTGAATTCTTTCTTTAACCTCTAGAAACGTGATGTCGATGTGCTTGGATTTCAATGAACTGTTGTTATTTTTGGCATAAAGTTCTACGACTTTATTATTATAATAGATCCTCAGTTGCTTGTCAATACTATCAATGATCTGTAATGCTGTGATGACATTCCGCAGCCAAATCCCATGATTAGATATTTTATAGCATGCTACCAACTCTGCCTTCATAGTAGAAGTGACTACTCATGTCTGCTTGACGCTCTTCCAAGATATAGTCCGAAGTAGACCTCTTGCTATCATAGCATCCAGCAAAATCGGAATCTGAATATCCAATCACCTCTAGGTGATCTGATCTATGATACGTGAGTATATGTCCTTTAGTTCTTTGTAAATACTGCATCACTCTCTTTATCGCTTTCCAGTGTGACGATCTTGGGTTATTAAAATATCTGCCTAACATCCCCACTATAAATGTTATATCTGGTCGAGTACAAACTTGTGAATACATATAACTTCCCACTGCTAACGCATATGGGAATTGTTCCATCTCCTTTATTTCAAGTTCAAGCTGTGGACACTACTGCAGACTTAAGTTGTCA
This sequence comes from Zingiber zerumbet, assembly GCA_037833815.1. Lineage (NCBI taxonomy): Eukaryota > Viridiplantae > Streptophyta > Magnoliopsida > Zingiberales > Zingiberaceae > Zingiber > Zingiber zerumbet. The sequence goes on along the minus strand of JBBMJZ010000010.1, from coordinate 7,354,492 downwards.
CCTCTTGACACAGGTGTATCACCAGGTGTATAGTTCTGTATACCATACCTTATAGGTACTTTTTTAATATAGGACT
>JBBMJZ010000010.1:7336210-7347046 GCA_037833815.1 Zingiber zerumbet | reverse complement strand
CCTTGGTCATGCCTCTTTTTAGTTCTATTTCTTTTTATTTTTGAAAAATTCACATAAGGCTTATTTTAATCATGCAACAATTTACATAAAATTGTTAGAGATCCTATGGGTGTTACATTTATAGCCCAAATCTATGTAGATGACATAATTTTTGGCTCAACCAATATAAATTCTTAAAAGAATTTTTTAAATTAATGGAAAATGAATTTAAAATGAGTTTAGTAGGTGAACTTAATTTTTTTCTTAGGTTTACAAATAAAATAAATCAAAGACGATATTTATGTCTACCAAATAAAATATGCTAAAGAGTTAATTAAAAAAATTAGAATGAAAAAGTCTATAAACATCAATACTCCAATGGTAACTAATATAAAAATTAACTCTGTCTTAGAAGGCAAACTAGTAGACTTAAAGTATTATAGAAGTGCAATAGGGAGTCTACTATACTTAACTGCAAGTTAACCTGATATCTTATTTGTAGTTGGTATATGTACTAGGTACCAATTGTAAGTACCCCGTGGTAGTTTTGATGTGGTCAACCAAGTTAGGTTAGGTCTTGTTTGTATTTGATGTCTTATGTCTAAGTGTGTAGGAATTTAGGAGCACAAGAAGTAGAGCAGAAGATGCAGCAGATGAGAAGGATGACACAGGAAAGGAGCCAATGAGCTTGGTCCATCCGAGGAACAAGGAGATATGGAAGAGTACACTGGTGAACAAGAAGGATGTGTGTGACATTCAAGGGATGAGAAGCCAGGAAGGAAGCTTGTTTGAGGAGAAGGTCGGAGTTGGATTTGGGTGAGTTCAACTTTGGTTAATTGGAGCATCACCCACATGAAGAAGATCAGCTAAGGAGTTGATCTGTCTCGTTGATCTGTCTCAGGGAAGGCAACTTCAATATCTTGGAAGGTGCCTTCCATGAATAGTATTGAAAGTGTCTTCCAGCTTGTTGGAGGTACCTTCAAGCCAAAGATAAAGTTTTATCTTCGGCGATAAAACTTGTCTCATTGAAGGTGCCTTGGATCATCTTAGAGGTGCCTTCAAGCTACAATATGATTTTTCAAAATCTATAAAAAGGACATTAGAGCTAGGAATTAAATAACAACTTATGTATTCATTTCCTAGTATCTTTTTGAGTTATTAAAGAGTGTAAGAGGCTTCTCCACCTTCAACAAAGGAGAATTTTATTGAGCTTTCATCTACCTTGTATTAACAACTACCTAGGTTGTAACCAAGTAAAATATTATAGCCTTCTTGTTTCCTTTTATATTGTTCTTCTTTAATATTATAATTGCTTAATTAATATTGCATCCTTGGTCTATTCAAATAGCAAGAGATTCTTCTAACTTTGATTTCAGGCTATTCACCCTCTTCTAGCCAGCTACATGAGACCAACAAGTGGTATCAGAGCCCAACCACTTCATAAGGAATAACCGCTGACTGAAGCAAATAAGACGATGGCCGGACTGAGTATCTGCCCCCCAAAATTCGAGGGGGAGTTCACCCTATGAAAAAAGCAAATAGAGTTAGTTTTTAAAACCAAATTTAAAGTTTTATTAATAATCAAATATAGTTTTGAAGTTCCAAAAGATCAAAAAGATGAACAAAAAGAAGAGTATATTTAGACAAAGAAAGAGCAAGTAGACTTATGGTGAATTGACGAGCTGAATTATATCTGCTAACCATACTGTCACCTCAAGAAATTAGCATGATCGGCACTTACGAATCAGCAAAGGAACTTTGGGAAAAGTTCTTGGAGCTACACGAAGGAACGTTTAAAGAAAATCTCTCGAGATGGAACCTTCTTTGGAATCAACTGATGAGCCTCTTGCTAAAAGGAGAGTCAGTAACACAACTGTACACCAAACTAAAGGAGCTAATCACCAGACTCACAAATCTTGAAGAAAAAGTAACAAACTGAAATTCTTTAAGGTACGCATTAAATCCTTTTCCAAGGACACCTAAATGTTCCTCAATAGTTGACTCTTATTATATTTCTAAAGATCTAGAGATAAGTACATTAGAAAGTTTATTTTTCACTTTAGAACTTCACGAGTCTAGATGTACATAATTTAAGGATCCAAGTCAAACAATTTCCCTGAAGGTAAGAATATACGATCTTGACTCTGAAGCATCCATTGATAAAGAAGAAGTGGCCCTAATGGTAAAAAGATTTAGTAGGTTTATTAAATATAATAAATTTAATAAGTCATAGGTGAAAAATAACCTTTAGAGTAAAAGGAAGGTTCTATTGGTGCAGAGTGCACCAGAATCAAACTTGAGTTTTGATGTTGTCAAAGGTTCAAGTTAAGTCTTGTTGTGATCTAACAAAGAGACTAAATATATAGGCTGTTTACTCAACTAGGAAAACCCAAGTCACGGCTAGATAGGAAAGTATTGGTAGAGGACTTGACACCTAGAAGTTGGAGTCGATAGGTCTGGAGGACCCAATATCGAGAGGAAGCCTTGGTGATCTGATCCAATGCTAAGCCAAAGTCCAAACAGGTCTAAAGGATCCAATGTTTGATAGGTAGGTTGAGGTAATCAACTAGAGTGGAGAGACAGGGAGGTTGTGTTCCGGGAAGGAACAAACTCTAGGTCGCTGATGCAACTGAAGAAATCGACAGATTTCCAAGTTGAGATAAAGACAGGTCTTACTATCTTTTATTTCCTATTCATGCATTACTACTATGCTCACTTTACGTTGTAGGGATATTTTATACTATTGTGCAAACTAAATTTATTTTCTAGAATCTAGTTGGATCCGTCGGAGGATCAATCTATCAAACCAAGTTGACACAGTATAGTGTTTGGTCGAGCAAAGCAGATCACTTTTGATATTCAATGGGATCGGTCGACCAAACCCAAGGATTGGTCGACCAAACCCAATTTGGTAATCAACCTGAAAGATTGACATCTCAGCAAATGTGGAATTCTAATAGATCAGTCGACCGAACACAGGGATCGGTCGATCGAACATTTAATAGCATTGATGTCAAAGCAGATTCGGATCACAATGAAGAAGGCAATTTGAAGGATCGAATGATCGAACAAGGTGATCGATTGACCAAACAATTAATGCTCTTAATTACACAAAGATTCAAATCTTGTCATTGAAGGAAAGCACAGTGTTCATTCGACTGATAGAGGGTTCTGTCGATCGAATGGATTAGTCAACTGAAGGATTTTTCAGTCGACCGATCAACACTTAAAAAATCAGGCCTTGAGCACCGAGCTAAAGCCACTTTTCTATGCATTCCTCTATTGCATTATGCTCATGCCTTTACTATTCTGCACTACAAGTCCACGTGCAAGTTCCTACGCTAAGAAGTGCCAACATGCATAATAATATACTCTTGTCAATATACTTTTATTTGTAGCTAGCATTATTTACAAGAAGATAGTAGTGTGTTACTATCTTCCTTTTCATTGTACAAATTGCTTCTTTCTAAAGGTTTCAAGAAGAAGAATTATTGTGAATTACCCAATCGAGTGATCAAGGATTACAGATCTTGGAGTAGACATAGGCTCTGAACCAAGTAATCATCTGAGTCACCTGTATTACTTTATCTTTTTCTGTTGCTTTACTTTGATCTATTTCTTTTATTAGAGAAAAGTTTTTGAAATGAGCGATATTCAACCCCCACTTTCTATCATATTTTCTATCCTTCAATTGGTATTAGAGCAAGGTTAGCTCTGAAGTAACCTAACAGTTTTTTTGAGCAAATTTCAAAAACTTTTTCTTTTCTTTAAAAGTGTTTTTCTTTCATCTAAAGTAATACTTTATTCTTTATCTCGTACTGCTAATCTCAAGATGAAAGTCTTGAAAATCTCTTAATTCTTTTTGTGTAAGAATGTCGAACTCATATCAAGAGGGCTACAACACGTTTCATTCCCCACTATTCAAGGGAAACAATTTTAGCTACTGGAAGAATAGAATGAAGTGCTACCTCAAGTCAGACATCAAACTTTGGTTCATCATACTGAAAGGATACACACTACCAATGGTTGATGGAAAGCCCATAGAGCCAGAAGACTAAACTCCCCCAATGATCAAGAAGGGTCAAATGAACTACAAAGCCATAAACACCATCCAGTGCAGCCTAATATGGAGGAACTAAATAGAGTCAGATCTGACGAGAATGTGAAAGAGCTTTGGAATCTTCTGGTAAAATTACACGAAGGAACGGATGACTCCAAGGTAACAAAGAGAGATTTCCTTCTGACTAATTTATTTAATATCAAAATACTTCCCGTAGAAACTACCACCCAACTACATGCATGACTCAAAGACATTCTCAATGACCTCCACCTAATTGGATATCACCTAAAAAACCATGACACAATAAGGTATGCCTTGAACGCCTTCTCCCGAAACTCTTTGTGGGGCATATAAACTAACTAACCAAATAAAATCAATAAGGAAAACAAATAAAATTAACACATAAACTAATTAACCAAAATAGAATAAATGAAACACTTCAATTATTACACTTAGATCTATTTGACTCCCTTGGAGTTAAATCATTAAGTGGAAACCTATACTATTTGGTCATAATAGTAATTACTCTAAATATACTTGGGTAAAATTTTTAATTCATAAAAATGAAACCTCTGAAATATATAAAAATTTCTATAAATAAATAGAAAATGAAAAAGATATAAAAATTAAGAAAATTAGAAGTGATAATGGAAGAAAATTTAAAAACCAATATTTTACCAAATTATGCCTGAAATGACTACCATCATGAATATTCATGCCCTAAAACTCCACAATATAATGGACTAGTTCAATGTAAAAATAGAACCCTACAAGAAGTTGCAAGAACAATGCTAAATGGATATAATCTACCTAAATATTTTTGGGCTGAAGCCATTAATATAGCTTGTTATGTTCAAAATAGAATCATAATTAATATGTTACTAAACAAGACATCATATGAAATTTTCTTCAACAAAATCCCAAACATAAATTTTTTTAAAGTATTTGGATACAATATATACATTCTAAACCTTAAAGATTACTTAGGCAAATTTACCTCAAAAACTCAATAAGGAATTTTCCTTTGATACTCATCTACAAGTAGAGCCTATTGGGTTTATAACAAAACTACTCTCAAAATTGAAGAAACAACTAATATTATTTTTGATGAAAATATTAAATCTAACTTATACCAAGAAATAATTGATTTTGAGAAAACAAACAATCATTCTAATTCAACTCTTCAAGAAAATGAAGATTTACTAAAACAAAATGAACAAGTAGTAAATACCAACCCAAGAACAATACATTTAAATGCAGATCATCCAACAAGTCAAAAAATAGGAAACCCTGAATTAAGAGTTCAAACCCGATTAGCTTTTAGAAATATAAGTCAAATAGCCTTAATATCAAAAATTTAACCCAAAATAATAGATGATACATTATCTAAACCTAATTGGATAATTGCAATGCAAGAGGAGTTAGGTCAATTTAAAAGAAACCAAGTTTGGGATCTAGTACCTCCACCCAAACATAAGTTTGTTATTGACACTAAGTGGATCTTTAGAAATAAATTAGATGACATAGGAGAAATCATAAAGAACAAAGCCCGACTAGTTGCCAAAGGGTTTAGTTAAGTCGAAGAACTCGATTACGATGAGACTTATGCCCCGATAGCTATGCTTGAATCCATAAGCATGCTGCTACCCTATGTAGCACACAAAGGATTCAAGTCATACTAAATGAATGTTAAATCTGCATTCTTAAATGGGCAAATTAAAGAGGAGATATATGTAAGTCAACCACTAGGTTTTGAAGACTTAAAACATCCAAACTATGTTTTTAAACTAAAAAGGCACTATATGGATTAAAGCAAGTACCTAGGGCTTGGTATAAAAAACTCTCTAGTTTTCTAAGTTCAAAAGGGTTTAAAGAAGGTCAAATTGACCCCACACTTTTTATAAAAATTCTTGACTTAGACATATTTATTGCCTAGGTATACATAGATGATATAGTATTTGGGTCAAGTAACACAAAATTTTTAAAAGAATTCAAAACTTTAATGGAAAATGAATTTGAAATGAACTTGGTTGGAGAGTTAAACTACTTTTTAGGACTACAAATTAAACAAACTAAAGAAGAAAACTATGTCCACCAAGCCAAATATACAAAAGAACTAATTAAGAAATTTGGTATGGAAATCTCTAAAGAACTAAAAACACTTATGGCAAGTACCATAAACCTAGATAGTGACCCAAATGGTAATTCAGCTGACTTAAAATACTATATAAGTATGGTAGGAAACTTATTATACTTAATTGTAAGTAGACCCGGCATATTATTTGTAGTAAGTTTGTGCGCTAGATATCAAACATACGCTAAAGAATCCCACTTATCAAATGTTAAAAGAATAATTAGATATCTAAAAGGAACCATAAATATAGGAATGTGGTGGCCAAGAACACCAAACTTTGAGTTAGTTGGCTATTCTAATTCAGATTATGCTAGTTATAAGTTAGATAGAAAGAGTACAAGTGAAAGATGTCAACTGCTAGGACTATCTTTAGTTAGCTGGTTTAGTATAAAGCAACATTGTGTTGCCTTATCTACAACTAAAGCAGAATACATAGCAATAGTTGAATGCATAGCTCAATTATTATAGATGTCTCATACCTTAAAAGGCTTTAACCTAGAATACAAAAATGTTAAAACTTTTATTGAAAACATAAGCTCTATAAATCTGTTCATCACTCTAGAACTAAACACATAGAATTCAAACACCACTTTCTTAGAGACCATATCACAAAAGGTAATATTAAACTTAACTATATTGACTCTAAATCTAACTTAGCTGACATATTCACCAAACCATTACCTGAAGCAGAATTTAGCAGCTTAAGAAGATAATTAGGAATGTGTCTTATAGATTAGTTTTTAATATGTAACTTTTAGTAAAATTATTACTTATTAGTTTTCAAAATTCTCCTTTAAAAAATTTATTTTCAAAATATTTTATCTTTATGGAGTATGCTAGGATTTACCATACACTTGCATGCTCCTATAGTTTTAGCAGTCAGTATCTCACAAACACAGTAAAATACCTTGCTTGTATTTTGAAACATAGAACAGTGTGAGATGCTTACTTAGCCTAAGATTTCAGATGTTTATGTCAGTGCATTGATATAAATCTGGGTTTTAAACACATACATTAATCAATTTGAGTAATTTAGCTAGTAACAAAATAGTTAAGATCAAACATGCAAATTCATTAACTTGAGTCAGCAGCTGCTATCTTATGGTACTCAGCTAAGTGCAAAGGTTGGACATTTTTTTAAGGACTATTTCATGGATGTTTTTTTTTAATATTTTCAAAATTTATTCATTTCTTATATGCTTGGACTTATAGGAAAATATAAATTTAAGGGGGAGCATAAACATCATTTTTGAATTTAATTAAAGCCTAAGTCTTTTTACCTTAGAAAATTTCAAAAAAAAATTCTTTACTTATTGGATCAAACTTATCCACATTAACAATCTTTCTAAACTTATGTTTCAAAATTCTCTTTATAAAATATTTTCAAATTCTACTCTTATGTTTTTCAAAAAATTTCAAAATTTTTCAAATTCTACATTTTCAGCAAAGTTTCTTCTTAAAATTTTTAGGATTTGTTTTCTAAAAACTAATTTCATAACTTGGTTACTGATTCTTATTTTCAAAAATTCTTAGCTTTCTTCATAAAATATTTCAAGCTATTTTCAAATTTTATAATGTCCTTAGAAACTTATTATTCAAGACTTAGTTTGTTATTTTCTATTAGACAAAATTTATAAATTTAAAAGTCATCCTTAAAAAATTTTTCTTTTCCAAAAATCTTAACTTTTATGCTTTCATAAAATATACACTTATTCATGAAAATTTTCAAGTTGTTCTAAAATTATTTTCAAAAATTTATCTTAAATTTTTTAAAGATAACTAAACACTTAGAAAATTTTGACAACTCACATTTATTTTGGAACCTTTAGTTACAAATTTTTACGAAATTTTACTCCAAAACCTTAATTTTCTCTTGAAAATTTTCAAACTTGATGCTTGTATTTCCCATATTTTTGATGTGTGTCAAAGGGAGAGAGATAGTAAATTCAAGCGGAGTTATTTTATTCAAGGGGAGTTATTTAACTTAGGGGGGAGCTAATTTAAATTGCTTGTTTACTTATCTTTATATATTTTAAACTTAACTTTGAACCTTAGTTGTCAAACATAAAAAAGGGGGAGATTGTTAGTGTAGGATGCACCAAAATTGAACCTGAGTTTTGATATTGTTAAAGGTTCAAGTTAAGTTTTATTGTTATCTGACAAAGTGACTAAGTGTGCAGGCTGTTTACTTAATCAGGAAAGCCCTAATCGCAACTAGGTAGAAAAGTCTTAGCAGATCATGAAAGTTAGGCTGAAAGTCCAAGTGGGTTGAGGACCTAACACCTGGTAGTTGGAATTGATAGGTCTGGAGGACCTGATATCTGGAGGAAGCCCTAGTGAGGTGATCTAATGCCATGTTGAAGTCTAAATAGGTCTAAAGGACTCGATGTTTGGAAGGTAGTTTGAGGTAAGCAACTAGAGTGGAGCGACCGGAGGGGGGTCATGTTCTAGGAAGGAACAAACCCTAGGTTATTGATCCAACTAAGAAACCAATAGGTTTTCAAATTAAGATCAAGATAGGTCTTACTGTCTTTCCTTTCCTATTCATGCAGTACTACTATGCTAACTTTATACTGCAAGGATATTTTATACTACTGTGCAAACTAACTTTGTTTTGTAAAATCTAGGTAGATCGGTCGACCGAATAGGAGGATTGGTCGATCAAACCAAGCTGACACGGTATAGTGTCTGGTCGAACAAAGCAGAGCACTTTTGGTATTCAAGGGGATCGGTCGACCAAACCCAAGGATTAGTCGACCAAACCCATTTTGGTAAACAACCAAGAAGATCAATATCTAGGCAAACTTGGAATTCAAGCAGATCTGTCGATCGAACCCAAGGATCAATCGACTGAACATTTAATAATATTGATGTTGAAGCAGATTTGGATCATAGTGAAGACGGTAGTTTGAAGGACCAGTTAATTGAACAAGGTGATTGGTCAATCGAACAATTAATGCACTTAATTAGGCGAAGATTCAGATCTCATCACCGAAGGAAAGCATAGTGTTCAATTGGCCGATAGAGGGTTCCGTCGATAGAATGGATCAGTCGACCAAAGGGTTTTTCAGTAGACCAATCAACACTTATAAAAGCAGGCCTCAAGCACCAAACTGTAGTAACTTTTTTTATGCATTCCTCTATCACATTCAGCTCGTGCCTTTACTATTCTACACCATAACTCCACGTGCAAGCTGCTATACTAAGAAGTGCCAACACGCTTAAACATCTACTCTTGTCGGTATAGTTTTAATTTTAGCTTGCATTAGTTACAAGAAGATAGTTGTGTGCTACTATCTTCCTTTTCATTGTATGAATTACTTCTTTTCAGAAGGTTTTGGAAAGAATAATTATAGTGAATTGTCTAATGGTATGATCAAGGATCACATGTCTTGGAGTAAGAGTCGACATAGGCTCTGAACCAAGTAACCACCTGAGTCATCTGTATTACTTTTTCTTTTTCTGTTACTTTACTTTGATTTGTTTCTTTTATTCAAGAAAAGTTTTTGAAATGAATGATGTGCTTAGTTTATATACACTTTATGCATGTTTTGACACACATCTACTTGTATTTCATGAGCATAATCTATATTTATTGCACCCTATTTCATTATAATATCATATTTCCACTCTTTTTCTTTGAAGATATACTTTTTTATTATTTTTATGAATAGGATGTGCCTTTGGAGTGAAAATAGTGTTGGTAGATCATTTGGAGAACAAACAAAGAAAATAGGTTCGGCCATGTAGAATCCACACGCATGTGCCACATGCCTAGAGGAGGAGAAGGCCACGACCATGTGAACTCACATGGTCGTGCCACAAAGTAGAGAAAATAACCACATGGCCATGTAGAATCCACATGGCCATGCCACTAGACCAGAACCAAGGCAGGATCCGGCCGTGTGGATTCCACACAGCCATGTCTCCCAAAATGAAGGGTCGTGTCGCACCAAAAATAGGGCTGTATAGAATCTAGGCAGACTGCAGACTTATTTTGAAATGGTCATAACTTTGTATTCAGTTAGAGTTAGGGGCTATTATTTATACCAAAATGTAGCTAAATTCAAGATTTACAACTTTTCTTCAACTTAAATAGAGAGAAAATAGGGTCTAGCTATGCAAAAATGCAAGGTCGTGCCTCCCAACTGTGGCTTCATCGGGACCTCCACCTAGACTACAGACCAAACTTTGAACCACCATAACTTTCAGGTTGATTAGAGCTAGGGTTTGATCCAAATATTAGATTGTAAATAATTTTAAGGATATAACTTAGGTTGAGGGTGAATTACGAGAAAATTAGGTTTAATAGGTGAAAAACTATGTTTACCGGACCCCTTTAATACTTGTTTTCCTGGGCAATTTGGAGGAGGTATAAAAGAGTTAAAAACCTCATTCTTTGACTCATCTTGGGTTTCAAACTTCATCCCTCTCCTTGGAGAAGGGTTCTTCTCTTAGGGGAAAATCCTAGAGAGACCATTTTCATCATCGCCGATGATTTGTCCTTTAGAGCAAGAGATCTAACCTAAAAGTCTGGTGACACACCGATAAGCATTCTCTTCTCTCTAAATCCATGTTTTGAGTTATAGATAATATTTTTATTTGTCTCTTGGTTGTATCTTCCTTTTAATAGAGTAGATTCTCTCAATCTAGGATGTAGGAA
>JBBMJZ010000010.1:7187972-7208492 GCA_037833815.1 Zingiber zerumbet | reverse complement strand
GTTTAGCATAGTTGAACTGAGACACACAAATTCCCTGTTCCAGATTTTTAATTTGCAACCCAAGAAAATTTTTAAGCTCCCCAAGTTTCTTCATATCAAACTGTAACGAAGTTATTCTTGAAGACGAGTGACCTCTGCATAATTGCTACCTGTTAGAATTATGTCATCCACATACAACAGAATAATTACTATGAGTCCTTGATGTTTCTTGATAAAGAGACTTGAATATGCTTCAGAAGCTGCGTATCCGCAGAATCTTAAATATTCTGTAATTTTTCCATACCATGCACGTGGAGCTTGCTTTAATCCGTAGAGGGCCTTCTTCAGCTTACACACAAAATCTGAATGATACTCGGACACAAATCCAAGCGGCTGATCCATATAAATATTTCTATCAAGCTCTCCATATAAGAAAACATTTTTAACATCCAACTGCCACAATTTCTAACCCAGGTTGGCTGCTAATGCTAGAACAATATGTACCGAAGTCATTTTTGTCGTGGGGCTAAATGTTTCTTCATAATCTTCCCCATATTTTTGAGAGAAACCTCGATCTACTAGCCTTGCTTTGAATTGATCTATGCTCCCATCATCCTTCCTCTTTATTCGAAAGACCCATTTACATGAAACTGGTTGCACTTTAGGGGGTTTAGGAACCAAGTCCCACGTATATTTTTTTTGCAAAGCATCCATTTCTTCTTTCATGGCAGCTTCCCATTCTTTTTACTCCTTTAGCTTCATCATAAGAAGAAAGATTGTCATCATCAATAGGATTAGCAAAGAAGCAAGACAAATTTGTGACAAAATTATCATCTCTATAGCGAGACTGTCACACAATATTTCATCTCGGGCGTTGGCTGATTGTCTCCTCTTGAGGACCATCATTTTGAATAGAAGGCAAGTTCTCCCTTTCTCCTTGATTTTCTTCAGATACATTTTCTGAGCTATGGGATAATGGCAAAGTTACTGTATCATTTTCTTCCTTATAGACATCTGTAGAGTCATGGATAGAAATATCATCAAAGATAACATTGCGAGAAATAACACATTTGTTAGTCGTAGGATCCATACACCGCCAGCCTTTTCTTTGTTTGTCATAACTGACGAAAATACATTTAATTGCTTTGTCATCCAACTTACTCCTTTGAGACTCAGACACATGAATGTAGCAGATTGAACCAAAGACTCGAAAATACTTCACGTTTGGTTTAACACCAAAGAGCAATTAATAAGGTGCCTTATTATTGGTTGGACTGAGTGGCACCCGGTTAATAACATAAGCTGCACACTTCATACCTTCTGCCCATAACTCCTTGGATAAATTCTTCACATGCAGCCAACAGTTGCAGGTCTCCACAAGATGTCTAATTTTTCTTTCAGCCACGCCATTTTATTGTAGCGTCTCTGGACAAGACATTTCTCTTTTAATGCCATTATTTTGGCAAAATGAGAAGAATTCATTTGAACAGAATTCTCCTCCATTATCTGTCCGCAAACTTTTGATTTTTCTATATAATTCTCCTTCCACAGTTTCTTTGAATTCCAGAAATCTTGAAAATACCTCTGATTTGTGTTTCACAAAATAAACTCATGTGAACCGCGTATAGTCATCCACAAACAGCAACATATAGTGAGATCCAAAATAAGAAGCAGTTCGAGTAGGACCCATCAAATCACTATAGACTCATTCCAGGGGAATTGTGCATCGTGAATTTGCTCTCAAAAGGAAGTCTATGTGCCTTTCCAAACTGACAACCTTCACAAATTTTGTCATCCTCAACCTTTGATAGATCAGGCAAACCATCAACTAATTTCCTTTGAATCATAACCTTCAACTTAGTCATGTTTAGATGACCAAGTCTTGCATGCCACAAGGAGGAATTATCATTGCTACTCATCTTTTCAATGTATAAATTTGATGCAGATAAAACAAATAAATCATTTACACGCGTACCAGTGTGGACAACGTCTGCTTTAATTTCTTTGACATTCCGAAGAAACTTCACATCTCGCAGCCCGAAGAGCACGAAGTTTCCAGCATCCACCGCATTTGCAACAGAAAAAAGATTCTTTTGTATCCCCGACACATGATATACACTTTTTAGTGTGATTGATTCTCCACGATTGTTGTCAATAACAACAGTGCCTTCTTTCTGAATTTTATGTACTGTATTATCATCAGTGATAATACCCTTGCCACTATTATGTAACTGAGAACATGAAAAAGTTGATTCGTCTCCGGTAAGATGATGACCACAACCAGAATCTACAATCCATTCATTTTTGGGTGGATGCTTTGTGTGAGAAGTTCCTTCTGCTATTAAGCATGTTTTCCGTTGAGTATCAACAATATCAGTAAGGAAACAATTCTTCCAATCATCTTCTTTTTCAGATTTTTTGGCCACATCAGCCAAATTTGCATAGTTTTCTGATTTCAATTTCACTCGACAATCCTGTCTAATATGACCAAGCTTGCCGCACCTATAACATTTAAACGTCTTCTTAGGTGCATTTGAATGATCTGGAGTACCTTCTTCTATCTTGCTTTTTCCTTTATAAAAAAATCCCTTTTTTAACAAACAAGGCACTCTTTGACTCCTCCTTAATATTCATTGTAGCCATTTGTTTGGCCAATGATTCCTGTGATGAGAGAAGATTTTCAAGTTCTTCTAGTGATGGTTGTTGAGCCCATCCTTGAATTCAAGTGATAAATGGAGTATACTCAGGCTGAAGACCACGAATCATATATCGCTTCTTTCTTGCTTCGGAGATTCATTCTTCAGGATTTAGAAGAGAAATTTCTGAACATAAATTTTTTACTTTGAGAAAATATTCAAAAATAGAAATACCATCTTGATTTGCAGCCGCCAACTCGTTTTTGAGCATTTGCAATCGAGCCTCATTCCTTTTATTGAACAACCGATCGAGAGTTTGCCAAATTTCACGGGCAGACTCACATCCGATTACATGCTCAAATATTCCATGAGAAATGGTTCTCTTCAAAACAAATTCTGCCTTAGCATTTTGTTGCTTCCATTTCTTAAACGCTTTTGCGTTCTCGGTGACGTTTGCCAGAGCAACAACTCCATTAGTGGAAACGACATCCCACAAATCTTCACCAACCAGATATGACTCCATACATGTCTTCCAGATTCAATAGTTGGACTGATTCAATAATTCCAAACCAAGTCCCGCTACATGACCAGTGCCTTCCATATCGAGAGAGCAATAACGTTCTTCACGAAAATAACCTGGCTCTGATACCATGTAAAGAAAAAAATAGAACTGACAAGATAAAAACCTTGTCACTCCAAGAGAATCGAAATGACTAACCGTGAAGAAAACTCTTGATATGAAGAATAACGTGAAGAAATTAATAATAATTATTTGAAAGATGAATACAAGAAAAACTCTCTCACACCTAACTAGGAAGAAAAAACCTATATGTAGGCTTTACATCAAAACTTTTCAACCTATCAAAGATCCTATATAATAGGATTAGGATCACACCAGATCCTATAAAATAGGATCACACATGACCCGTTCTAAACGCCTAAAGACTCGGACAAAACTATCAATGATTAGACTTTCAAATTAAAAAAAATAAACCATTTAACACGCAATAGACTAGATTAACTCAGTCTTATAAGAACATCACTTTATAATTCAACATCTCCGGCGTAATGGATAGAGGTCGATTCTCAGGAACTGATGACCTGAGGTTTACCCCACTATGCGTCTGATGCCTGTGTACCTATATGTACCTCCCTCCATATCCATAGGACCGACACTAGGGGACTGTTAATGAAGCGGATCTACATTTTTTTAAAAGAAATGGTCATTATTACCATAGGGCATAGAGTAAATACGGTGGACATTTGACATTTTTAACATAATAGTCAGAGTCAAGTCTTAGAAAATGATGACTTAAAATTTATCTCATCATATATCTAATACTTATATATCTATATTTACCTTTTTATATATTCGTGGAGTCGATATTACGAGCCTGTTAACCTAGAGAAGCTATATTTTTACTAGAACCATTAAACCATTAAAAAATTTAAAAAGGAGTGGCTCACCATTTGGGGAGCCGAAGTTAATAAAAAAACGAGTTCTCCCACTGTGATAAGGAGCTCCTTTTATCTAACACATCATCGCAATGGAAGCTCAAGTGGATGCTTATGATGCTTGTCGGTGATATCTCTTTTCTTTTTCTCTTCTTTTACTTGATAATGTGGTCATGAACTTGTTTCTGCATTTTCTTGACGTTGTTTCCTTATTCTTTGGCGTTGCTTGATTCGTTGGATTGTTACCATATGCCGATCTCAATGGGATGCTTAATGAAGTCCTATTGAAACAAAATTTAACCAGAAGTATGAACAAATTTCAACGATGGAGATTCCTACCAACCAAAGCTCCTTTATAGATTTTCTAAAGTTGGTTCACAGTTTTTGTTTGTCCGTCAGTTTGAAAATAATAAGAGCTAAATTGAAACAAGATCAAGTTTTCCTTGGGTTATGGTAAGTGACAGAGGTTGCTCATATAGTCTCGTAAGTATCAATGCTTCAGTTTCTAACTACGACGTATTGTAAGATATTTTTCTCTCATGAGATGATAAATATAGGATGTTGGACTGCCCGTTGCGAGTACTTACTAATTTTATCCTAATGATCGGTGAAATATTTTTATAGGACTGAACTAATTATATCTAGAATTAGTTAATTCGAAAAGCTGAATACTTAGTGTTAGCTAAAAAAAAATTGTCAAACAAACTTTAAATCTCTTGATGTAAGTCTTTAGATTTTGAAATCAAGATTAACAACATGCGAAGCATCCAAAGAATTGTTTCAAGAACAAAGTGAGCCATTTCAAAAAACTACCATAATGGAAGGAATCATTCTTCCTTTGAGTGAGAAGTTCAATAGGAAACCAATGCTAACATCTTCACAAGGTGCATTAGTATAGACAAAAGGTGTATAAAACTGATATTTTATAATTGAGATTTAGTAATATGGCATGTGCGACATTTGTGATGGAGTCGGAGAGGATAAAATTATAGAGTTTAAAATTATTGAATTTAAAATTAGAGATAGACTTGACATGCTAAAATTAAAACTGTCAATCTGAGAAGGCTGAACTATACTTAAGAAGGCTGAGTTGTTGAGTGTTCGAGCCAGTCAAGTGCTTAGTAGACCGAACTGCCCAATGCTTGAGTCAGCCGAGTGCCCGAGTTGAGCAAGTGCTGAGTGGACCAAGTCATCGAGTGCCCAAGTTGACCGAGTACTCAAACTGCCAAGTGCCAGAGTTCTTCGAGTGCTTGAACTGCCGAGTGGCCCGAGCTACCGAGTGTCGAGCAGGCTGAGTAACCGACAGCCGAGTGGACCACGTACGCTTAGTGGCTAGATGCTCGTAACATTAAAAGTTGCGATTCATTATAAATTAATCATAATGCCACAAAACTCTCAAAATAGAACTAAACTCCTATTCATGTTTAGAAATTTATTGCGAAATAAGTATCAAGCCTAAAGTATACAACTTCACGGAAGAATCAAGTGGTTTATCACCGGACTGACAAACCTCAGAGAAACGATAACGAATCGGGATGCACAAAGGTATGCTTTCAATGCATTCCCAAGAACACCTGAATGGATATCTATAGTAGACTCCTACTATATATCCAAGGATCTCGAGGTAAATACTTTAGAAAGTATTTTCTCTACTTTCGAATTACACGGATCTCGGTATGCAGGACAAAGAAAAGAACCAAGTTAGAATATTACCCTGAAGGTAAGAACAAATGATTCAGACTCCGACGAATCAATTGATGAAAATGAAGTAGCCCTTTTGGTAAGAAAATTTAATAAATTTATTTGGTCTAATAAGTTTAAATCGGAGACAAAGAGAGATCATCGAAATAAAAGGAAGGTCTGATGCTACAACTGCAATGAAGAAGGGCACATCAAGGATGACTACCCAAAATTGAAGAAAAAGGACAAGGAAAAAAGAAAAGAATAAGAAGCCAGCTCGACCCAAACATAATCTCAAAGCCACATAGGACGAGTCATCATCCTCCGAATCTGAAATCAAAGCATACGCCGGACTAGCCCTAATGGCGTTCCATCAAGAAGAAGATGAGATCAGCTCAGAGATGAGCATAGATGAAGGGGGAGGATCATCAAAAGAAGAAAGTTGCGATGAAGGGGGAGCATCAGAAATAGAGGTAAGTAAGATACGTGCTCTATCTTCCAAGCAGTCCTTTCAGTTTATTAAGATCTTTTCTAAAGATTTAGTTAAATTAGAAAACAAAAATGCTGAGTTAAAATTAAACTTAGCAAAAACATGTCCCTTAGAATTATTTAATGAATTAAAGGAAGAAAATGATAATTTAAAAATACAAATTGATAATTTGAAAAAAGATGCATTTTTGAAACTAAATAACTTTCAAAAATCAAAACTTAAAATTTATGGTAAGTTAAACTAGTATATTAGAAAACATTAGGGACAACTTAGAAGAATACCCAAAGGATATGTTCCACCTAAATTTTTTATAACCCCAATAGGAAGGAACCTATATTAGGTTCCAAAATTGTACTTAGATTAAACATTTTTTTAAGGCTTTAAAAAATAAAATTATTAAATGTTTAATTCTTTAAGAGGTTTTATCTAGAAGTGGTTGATGATCCAATAACTAAGAAGGTCTAGTGTCTCACCACAGCTTGGAAGTTGATTATCGAATTGAGTATTTAATTGACAAACTGATTAAGATAATACTTTTAAATCCTTGTCAATTAAATAAAAATTTCATAAATTTTTTTTTCAAAATTTCTAACTTAGAATTTTTTTAATTATTTTAGTAACTCAATTTTTTATCAAACTAAATTACATTTAATGTTTCAACTTCTTTTATTTACAACTTTATACTTAAAATGTTGCAATTACTACTTGTTTGTTTTTACCCTAACTTGAACTTGGGTTGATTCACATCAAAAAGAGGGATATTGTAAGACCCCGTGATTGTTTTGATATGATCAACAAAGTTAGGTTAGGTCCTGTTTGGTTTTGATCCCTATGTCTAAGTGTGCAGGAGCTTAGGAGCACAGGAAGTCGAGCAAAAGACGCAGCTAGCAAGAAGGATGGCACGAGAAGGATGGCACGGGAAGGAAGCCAACAGGCTTGGTGCATCAAAGAGATGAAAGGGATGTGGAAGAGTACATTGGTGGATGAGAAGAACGTGCACGACGTTCGAGGGACAAGAAGCCGGAGCGGAAGCCTGCTCGAGGAGAAGGTTAGAAACTGGGTTCGGGTGAGCCCTGTTCCGAATGGCCAAAATCACCCAAGCGAGTGGAGCCGGAGCGGAAGATCCGAACAGAGGTGAGCAGAGCCAGAGCGGAAGGCCCGGACCGAAAAAGTCAACGGGGTAGACTTTAAGGTCCAGGTGCCCGGACCCATTCCGGGTGCCTGGAGTTCAGGCGCCTGGAACCCTTCCGGGCGCTCGGAACCGAAATGTTATCACCATCGACGTGGATGTTGACTGTTTCATCGAAGATAGATTTCTATCCCACTCCAGGCACCTAGAACGCTTTCAAGCGCCCCGACTAAAGCTATAAATACAGCTTTGGTCCAGAAGCTACATAACAACAAGCAATTACTGAAACAACACTTGTGAGCTTCTTGTTTTGTTTAGCTTCTTCTTTTCTAAGCTATTACTGTTGTAAAGAGGCTTCTCCACCTGAAGGAGAATTTAGTGCGATTCAACTTCCTTAGATTAATAACCTCCTCGGTTGTAACCAAGTAAATTCCGATGTCTCTTTTCTTTTAGTTCAGTTTATTATTTATCTTTTATGCAAGTGTTCATTTAAGTTATAAGGAGAGGAAGATTTTTTTATTTGCAGGGGCTATTCACACCCCCCCCCCCCCCTCTAGCCGGCCAACGAACCCAACAACTAGGAGAGACTGATGTCAAGGCGACTTAAACCCTATAATGTGGACTAACAAAAGATGAACTTAATCGAGTTGGACCATTCAATAACGCAAAGGATCTCTAGCAAAAGTTGGTCAAGCTTCACGAAAGAACCTCCGACGCTAAGGTATGTAAGAAAGATTTGATATTAAATAAATTATATAATATCAAAATGCAGAACGAAGAATCAGCAAGTTAACTACACACCGAGATCCAAGATCTACTCAATGGACTCCACTCAATTGGACATAAAATGGAGAATCATGATATTATGATGTATACACTACAAGCCTTTCCTAGGAATACCTTATAGACATCCATAGGAGATACCTACAAGATTTCCAAGGATCTTTCAATTATTAGATTAGATGAATTCTTTTCTAATTTTGAGTTACATAAACAGACTAATACATGTCTAGTTAAGAAAGCTATTACTTTGGTTATAGGTACAAACAAGCATAAGAAATCAAAACTCAAATTCCCTCCCAAACCTAAATTTGAATTAGAATTAGAAGACAACAAGGAGATCACCTCTGAACTAGTTAGCTGAGTTCAAAAATTACTAAAGAAGCAAATGACAAGGAAGGCCCTAAAAGCAACGTGGTCTGAGTCATCAGAAGACTTTAAAGAAGAAGAAGAACTAGCTCAAGCAAGTTTCCTTGATCTACAAGTACAAGCTTATGTTGCCAAAATTGAGTCCGAGTCCAAGTATGAAATTAGAACTGAATCAGAAACTAAGTCTAAAAGAAGCCATGGATCAATATCCATTTTCGAAGGGCCAAACAATACTATAAGTTCTCTGGTTGCCGATACTAAAGTAGATGAATTACAAAATTAAATTTTATACTTATTAAGAAAGTTAGCCAAATCTAATAGCCAAATTAAGTCACTTCAACCGGAGGTAACAGCTCTTAAGAAAGTGGCTAGCCCAAGTCTCTTGATCGAGCCTATTCAAAATAGATTCAACTCAAGTCCAACAACTTGAGGAAAAGAATTTTAGCCTGAAAAGTCAAGTCAAGAAATTAAAGGACACATTGGAACGATTCACCTTGGGTTCCAAGAATCATGATCTGATTCTTAGATAACAAAGGGACATATACAACCGAACCAGACTCAGATACAAGGCTAGACATTGATTCAAATCTTACTTGTCTTTAGTGAATCGATCAAATAAAAAGATAGTACAAGCATGGGTCCCCAAGTCTAACTTAATTAATCAAGTTGGACTTAATCAATATTAGATCCCCAAGGATAAAATTCATTACCTTGATAGACCGTATCAAGGCCATGATCCAGGGGGAGCCAATAAAAGGACTATTTTGTTATTAAATAGACATGTTTGATGTTTGATTTATTGCTTTCTCGATTCATGCTTAGATTAGGATAGATAAGGACTTAGATTTGATCGACACTTGACTAGTTAAACCTAAGATTTTTAGAAAAAAAATTAAATACTCAATTTCTTTAAAAGGCTTTATATAGAAGTAGTTGTTGCTCCAATACCCAAGAAGGTCTAATGTCTCACCACAGCCTAGAAGCCAATTATTGAAATCGATGTTTAATTGACTAATTATTAAATCTTAGTCTAACTCAAATATAAATCAATCCTTAGATTTCAATCTAAATTAAAGATAAAATTAACCTTCTCATAAAACAGATAAACTTCCCTAATTGAAAATTTAGAAAAGGGTGAGATAAATTTAGATTTAAAATTAGTTAATTAAAGCTTAAACCAAACTCAATCTTTAAATCAAAGCAAATCTAATTCAAATTAATCAAACTCATATCAACTTAAAAATTATAATATTCAAACTTAATTATTTTTAAATTTAAACTTAAATTTTTAATTTCTGACTTAAATATTTTAAAATTTAAACTTAATTATTTTAAAATTTAAATTTAAATTTTCAAATTAAGACTTAAATATTTTAAAATTCAAACTTAATTACTTTGAAATTTAAACTTAATTATTCTAAAATTCAAACTTAAATATTTTCAAATTCAGGCTTAAATATTTAAAAATTTAAACTTAAATATTTTGAAATTTAAATTTAATTATTTTAAAATTCAAACTTAAATATTTTTAAATTTGAACATAATTATTTTAAAATTTAAACTTAATTATTTTGAAATTCAAACTTAAAAATTTGAAAATTCAAACTTAAATATTTTAAAATTTAAACATAATTATTTTAAAGTTCAAACTTAATTATGTCATACAAACTCAGAAGTCTAACATATTTGATAACATAGAATAGGTGACTCAACCGGAGATAATATTTAGTTAAATTATTTAGAATAAGTTCAAACTTCAAAATAATTAGTTAAATTTAAACTTAATTATTTTTTAAATTCAGAGATAATATTCTCAAACTTAAAATCAACTTCAAAATTAGAGGTAACTCTATCTCACACAAACTCAGAAGTCTAACATATTTGATAACATAGAATAGGTGAGATATAAAATTAAGAAAATAGATAATTTTATTTTTGTAAACTTATATTTATCATGCTTGGACTTTAGGGTCATAGTCATTAATCAAGGCATTAATCAAGGTATTAATTAAATTATTTAAGCTCACTATCCCCTATAAATTACTTAAACTTTTTAAGAGGGAGAGAAATAGGGAGTTAAATTTTTTGTAAAGTTTTAAATATTTTCAAAAATTAAGTTTTTTTTGAAGTTATATTTCGAAAGAAAGTTTATAAGTTAAGCTCTTTCAAAATCAATTATTTTTTTAAAATTTTAAAAGCTTTTTTTTATATGTATTTAACTAAATTTTTTTAAAGAAAAATCTTTTGAAAGTTAAGTATTTAGCTAATTATTTTTAAAAAAAAATCTTTTAAAAACTAAGTAAGAAATCCTTGTCAAAGCTAAGTAAATTTTTCAAAAAGAAACTTTAGTGTAACTTTCAAGGGGAGTTTAAAGGAAAAAGGTTAAAATGTTAACCTTTCAAATTTAAAGTTTTTTTAAAAGTTAACAACTTTTCTCTCTACTTAACAGTTTTTTTGATATAAGTCAAAGGGGGAGAAAGGTATTAAAAGTAAAATAAAAATATTTTATTTTTGAGAAAAAAGTAATACTTAAGGGGTAGTGAGTAACATTTTATTTTTACCTTGAAAAATACTACTTAAAAATTTACTTGCTATTTGTTCTACATGCCTTACTATTTTGTATGTTTTTATTTAACTTTGAATTATATTGTAATAAATCAAAAGAGGGGAGATTGTTGGTGCTAGAAGCATAACCTAATCAAACTTGTGTTTTGATATTGGCAAAGATTCAAAGTAAAATTGTGTTGTTATTCTAATAAGTTAAACTGAGTGTGCAAAAAATTCCTAAGTGATCATAAGCAAAGGAAAGTCTTAGTTAAGGCTAGGTAGGTGGAAAGTCCTAGCTGCGGTTTGACAACAAAGTTTTGGTCCGAGAGACTAGGCAAAGTCTTGGCAGATCGAGGACTTTGGGCGAAATTCTAGGGTCAGGACGCTAGGTGAAAATCCTAGGGGTCACGGACACCAGGTGGAAGATTGGACATATCATAGATCAGACGTCCAGCATAAAGTCCTGAAGTCTCAGTCGCTGAGTTAAAGTCCAGACGGTCTGGAGGACCGATCTGGTAAAAGGTAAACTCTCCTAAGAGGTGTAGGTGAGTATGCTTTCCCAGAAGAGGGAATAGTAAATGTTGATCTGACCTTGAGTTTCAACGAAACTCAAAGTCAGGACCGGCCAGCCCAGAGGCTGTCAAAATTATTTTTTATATATTGTTTGCCTATTATTCTAACTCTGTTTTACAGGAATACTAACACTTTGCAGGTTAAGTTTTTGCCTTGTTTGGTCGACTGAACATTGAGATCAGTCGATTGAACTCCAGAGACCATATTATCTCACAATGAAGCTTCGACCGAGGGATCGGTCAATCGAACCTAGGGTTCAGTCGACCGAACAATGGATAGACAATAAGCTAATCAAACCAGGTTAATCGGACTAGATAAGCAGAAGAGCATCAAAGGTTCGATAGACAATACGATTAGATCGTTTGACCGAATGAAGACTTTATCCAAAGTGGTAGCATTGGACGGGAAGTGATGTACATAGATTATATACATTTTTATACATGTTTTGACGTACATCTACTTGTATTTCATGAGCATAATCTATGTTTATTGCACTCTATTTCATTGTAATATCATATTTCCACTTCTTTGTCAGAGCTCTGCTCTTTGTGTCTTCTTATTGACAGGACGCTATTTGGAGTGAAAACGATGTTGATAGATAATTTGGAGAACAAACAAAGACAAAGGGACTTGGCCATGTGAAATCCACACGGTCGTGCCACTTGCCAGGGGAGGAGATGACCCCGGCAGTGCGGATTCCATATGGTCGTGCAATGAAGCATAGAAGAAGATGGCCCTGGCCGTGTGGATTCATACGACCGTGTGTGTTTCCAAAGGCAAAGCAGACTCTGGCCGTATGGATCCACACGGTCATGTGGATTTTCCAGGGCTGCAGCCAACCTTAGCAGTGTGAATCCACACGATCATGTCACCGGACCAGACTGTGGCCTTGTGAATCCACACAGCCATGCCACTGGACCAGACTGTGGTCGTGTGGTTTCACACGGCTATACCACTGGACCAGACTGTGGCCGTGTGGTTTCACACTACCGTGGCACGACCTGTGCCAGGCCTGTGCCCCGCACTATATAAAAAGTTTTTCTCCCCTTTTCACTTATCTGGGGATCTTGGATCCATCATGGATCTTGGGGAAGGGTTCTCCCCCTTGGGGGAGCCTTAGGCTTTATCCTCGCCAATCTTCACTGATCCATCTACCTCTGGAGCAAGGGAGCACCTCCAAGGATGCCACTCTTCAAGGATAAGCATTCTCTTCTCTCTTAATCCATGTTTTGAGTTGTAGATGTTATATTTATCATCTTTTGGTTATATCTCCCTTGTAATAGAGTAGATCTCTAGCTCTAAGATGTAGGAAGTAGTTATAATGTGATGTATGAACTTGTATTTGGACATTTTTCTATGTAATGATGTGTTTACTACTTGTTCTATATGTTATGCCTTTTATGTATATGATAAAATATATGAATAGTATAAACATGTACACGTGAGAGGTTTATCTCTATGTTAAGGTTCCTACTAGATTGGATAACCGAGGGATTCTTAGTGACAGAGGATACTCATTTAACTGAACATATTATGCCCTTAGTGACAGAGGTCATTGATACTTACCCACTTTCTAGAGTCAAAACATTTTAATATAGGAACTAATTCTTGTTAGGGCATTCTAATTGAAGTGGATACTCCAGTGCTATCATTA
Source organism: Zingiber zerumbet (assembly GCA_037833815.1). Classification (NCBI taxonomy): domain Eukaryota; kingdom Viridiplantae; phylum Streptophyta; class Magnoliopsida; order Zingiberales; family Zingiberaceae; genus Zingiber; species Zingiber zerumbet. Next base: position 7,195,200 of record JBBMJZ010000010.1, on the reverse strand, counting down.
GGAAGTGACTGTAAATTATCTCTCTACTTAATGACATTAGAACTTAGGTAGACTCTCTGATGCAACCTACACGGGGGTTGTACTAGGCTTTAGTTAGAATCCCTACATGAGTGTAAGCATGAAGCTAGGTAGATGAACAATATATAGGAACATTAACTAGCAGTATTACAAAATTGAAATCCTATAGCATCTATCTTCCATCACCTTCCACGATTATCTCTTATTCCTTCTCTCTCTCCTCCTCTTTAATCTTTCTCTTACTCTCTCTCTCTCTCTCTCTTCCAATCAACCTTACGTTTGTCTAGGGAATTTGCTATGCAAAATCAACTAGTACTAAATCAATAGTCCCTGTAGGATCGATTTTTTTTATTACTAACGACATAGTCATACACTTGAGGCTTCGTAACAGGAAGCTGGGCAGATTCAGAAGGTTCGGTCAACTAAACTGCTGGATCGGTCAACCGATCAACATCGAGTCAAACAGTGATCTCGAGATCAGTGGACCTAGATCAGGTTCACCTTGGCTATAAAAAGGGTTCGGCCAACAACTTCGAAATACATCATTTCAAAACAACCTTCACTCCTACATGCTGCTCCAGAATGATTCAACAATGCCCAAATGTTGCTCTACAATCAATCACTAACTGTTAATTCTCTTATTGTCGATAAACTTTATTTTTATTGCAATACTTGTTCTTGTCATTTCTGTACCCCATATGTAAAGATTTTTTGAAACTATAGTAATTGCCTAACGAAAGTGATCAGCAATCACAGGTCTTAGAGTAGGAGTCGTCATAGACTTCGAACTAAGTAAAACTTGGATTTGTTAGCATTGTTTCTTCCTGTTGTTATTCCTCTGTGTTTGTCTATCAATTGATTTTAAACAAAAATCACGAGTACTATTCACCCCTCCCCTCTAGTGCAATGATCCTACACGTTCCCCCATTAGTTACTACTCACAAGAAAGAACAAGTTGACCAATGGCTTACTAATTGGAAGGCATGTCCAATGACCAAGATGATAAACACTTTATGCTACATAAAGGACAAGACTCAAGGCGATGTTATTATTGCTCTACACGCATTGGATGGACGATCAACCAAAGTACCTTACAACCCACCACGAGTTAAGTTCTCTACGAGGAGGGAGAATTAGCAAATTAGAAATTATTATTTTAAATTGTAGTGAATACTTGATAATTATCCTCCTTTTAGGTGTCAAATATTTAATTTCTTTTAATTGATAGATATATCTTCTAATTTGATTTGATTTGTTTTTTATGTATTTTTGTTGCTTTTCAAATTTTCGTAGGATTTTATATTTTCAAGTCTCAATCAATTTATTTCTTAATGGTCAAGTTCTTTAAAACAAGTGAGTATTTCTTGCACCGCTTGATTGATTTTATTTTTAAAGTTTAGTTGAGTCGGAGCATTTAAAAAGACTCCGATTCTCATTTTTTTTATTTATCTTTTCATTAATAATATTATCTATTCAAGAAATTTATTATAGTGGGAAGTCTGATGCTCAGTTTCCCTAAGGCCACCTGTTGCACCATATAGAGCATTAGAGCTTATTGTTACCGTGGTCTGTTACTCTTCTTTTCACTTCCCTAGCTAATTTTTTTGTCAAATTCAACCGAGCTTGTTCCTGCAATTGCTCAACCAAAACAAAATTTTCAGTGCAGATCACATTATCGTTAGCAAATATTTACAACTGCAAGTATCAAGCAGCAAATCTTTGCAACTGCAAGTACCGTGCACGGTAGCCAAAATAATCAAACACCGCTGTGATCGAGTCTGCACACCATGATTCAGCAATTTGGCTGATCCATTGGTACAGCAACTACAAGTGATAACTCAGCAATTCATCTTCTCGGAGTTTCTTTTCTCTTAGACCATTTGCAATAGTCTTATGCAGCCACTAGAGTTTGCGGCGAGAACCATATTTGATGTTCTTCTCCAGCAGACGCTTGAGACAAAATGTGCACTGTCACCGCCAATCTCATGGCCAGTAATAGGATCAAAGTTCCCAAACTTGTAGGAGGTTATGGGCATAGGAAATTTTTTATGATAAGCATACACCTAAAATAACAAATTAAGTTACAAGATCATTAGAAAAATCATTCAAGTCAAAATACGGCTTGAAATACGCAAGTGACTTCAACATTTGCTAAAAAAGTATTGCACAATAGACTTTTGGATGCAACGGAGACAGAAAAAAGATCTATGTGGCTGATGTTCTAGTTCATCTTTAGCAGTAATAAAAGTTTAAGGTGTAGATACAAATTGTGTAAATATAGATACATTGCAGACTTAAGGATAGCAAAATGGAAGATTGTGGATACTCACTTCATTAGTTTCAGAACCGCATAAGATGTATCCATCGCACACAGATAAGCCTACAAAATTCTGCATTTGAAAAGAGCCACACATCACAACCAAATTATTACACGAAAGGGAATCGGAGAGCTAAATTAATTATGTTGAGAAACAGAAAAGTAATAGAAAATTTAACTAATATTTGGTTAACCGAAACTCGTAAAGAAAATTTCCAACCTTCTCATTACTATGGCCAGTCATGGTCAATGTGCAGGCATTTGTGGATAATCCTGCTGCGACGGTCTTCTTGAGATCCCAAAGCTTTAAGGTGTTATCAGTAGATGCAGACACAATTGTATTGGAATTCACAAATTTTATGTAGCTCACAGTCCTTCTATGTCCAGCTAAAGTACACCAGGGAATCCTGGTATTACGAATGTCATAACAGTAAATTCCATAATCAGCAGATCCAAAGGCCAGTAGATTAGATGAATACGGCGAGAATTGTACACAGCACACATTTGCAACACTCTTGATTGTTTTGATGCATTCCTTCTGCAAGCATAGAATATATTTACTTTAATTTTCTCGTCAAAGAATAGAGAAATTGTTAAGATTCTGATTGTAGACTTTAGTTTAACAAGAGCATTCAGCTGAAGCATTATAAATGGGTGTAAAGATGCATATAATAAAAGTGCAGTTGATGTCTAGCACCCTTATGGAGTTATAGAATAAAAGAATCTTCAAGAGTAAATACTCAATTTCAATTCACACTAAAAGCCATAGCTAGTTATTCTGGATGATTTAGCCCAATGAAAATTCACAATCCAAATAAGGTAATGCAAAAGATACATATATATGAATATGATAAGAGAGCTCGCACTTCATGTATGCTCCAAAGTTTCACAGAGCAATCATCACTTCCACTTGCCAACTTAGTTGGAGCTTCCGAAGAGAAGTCAACACACCAGGCTCTTTTTTGGTGGTCAGTGTACTGATGAAATCCTTGACCAGTGCTAGCATCCCATAACTGCATAAGAAGAATTCAGTTATCTTGCAGAATTTTACTAGAGCAAATGATACATACACTAATGAGAATAGTAATGTTATGGAAATTTTCCAATGGATGCACTTGAGTTTCAAATTAGCGCACCATGTTTAGTTTGCCCAAATTGAGCCAGCCTACCCGAAATATGAGATTTACAACTGTTTTTCTTCCACCTGACCGGACCAGTCTAGCATCCCTCCCAAACCAGTAAAAAAAATCCTGGAAGAGTGTTACTTGCAGCAAGGGATCAGAAAAACCATCAGAGAGAGCTTTGGCTTGAAGAAGGGTTTTTCTGATCATGTTTTACTAGGAACATCTTTTAGGGAGATGCAGTTTATGGGGTGTTTTTCATTTCAATTAATCATCTTGGGCACCAGTTTAATAGGTGTCTCGGGCAGGCTGGAAGAAACAGGGTAAATCTGGTATTTAAGTTATGTTGGGGCATAATAATGGGAAAAAACTATGGTGTGTTGGGAAATACTGAAACCTACAATATGATTTTGAATAGAAATTGTAGCTTAACTATGCAACTTCCAAGAAGAATAACCTTCAATTGCAGAATATTGGAAATGAATCCACGATCTACAAAGTTCTTTGAGGGTAAGATCGTCTCTATAATTAGATCAGCTACATGGATCTTTAAGATTTATTTAAGTTAAACATGATAATTAGCATGGTCAGATATGACATGAAGGAATGAGTTTGAGGATACAAATAAATTACCTTAAACTTAATGTTTGATACAACAAACATCTACTGGAACAAATTGATATGAGAAAATGTTAGGAAAGATAGTGGAACCCAGAATGTCAGCATAATCATTTAGCTCAAATAAGGAAATATATGAACCTATAACTTAGTAGCTACATAGGAAAGAAGGAAATGTTCAAGCTGAAAGAAGAGTGCATGAGGTTCTGGACCAATGGATTCGAGTTGAAAGAACACTAATGAGGTACTGGACCAATGGATGCAACTTAATCCTTACAAGGATCCTTAGAGAATGTTTAAATCCTTGATTTTGATTAAAAGGTTACAAAGGAGAAAATTGACCATGGAAATTCTCCATCTATATATCTTGTTAGTGCAATCATGCCTTTAGTGATCAAGTTTGACCAAATGATTTTAATGTGCTTGACAAATAATTTAAGTTAGATTAATGTTGTTATTAATGAGGTTTGTCAGTACAAGTGTAGCAATCTTGACAAGTGAGTTGGAGAGGTTCAAGTAAGTCGAGATTGACTGAATATTTGGCGGATATAGAAATGCATCAGGTTCTAATAAATAATGATGCAGGGTTAGCATACGGTTGCCTAAGCCTGAGCGCCCAACGACTACCAAAGCACGAGTGGGTTACGGATGCCAAACGGCTCCCTGAGCCCAAGTTGGTTGTGAGCGCCGAATGGATGCTCCAAACTCTCGAGCAATAAACAGCAGCTCGAGCTCAAGTGGGTTGTGAGCTCTAAACGACTGTCAAGCCTAAGTGGGTTGCGGGTACCAAATGTCTACCCAAGCACCAAACTTTCAAACGCCCGAGAGTCAAGTACCACCTGCCAAATCCCGAGCATCCAAGTGGCCAAGTGCCCAAGCACCAAACTCCTAAGCATCCAAGTGTCGATTATCGCCTATTGAATGGTGAGTGGATTGCATTCACAAACACCATAGTGCCCGATCACTAAGCATGGATCGACTAATCATTGAATGTTGATCCCCCTAGTACCCCGAATCCCAAAGGCCAAGCACCCTAAGCCCGAATGGATTGCGCTCCCCAAATACGTGAGGGTCTATATACCATGACAGTTACAACAACGCCAGTTGCAAAGGGGTGCGCCCTTTGGTGAAGATGAAAGTGGTACGCCCTTTGCCCTATATAAGGTAATGATACTAGCGTCACAAAGGTACGTTATTCTACACTTTTTTTCCTATCTGTTATTCTATTCTTTATCTTTAAGGTTTGACTTGAGCGTCAGAGGAGTCTCGTCGAGGATCGCCTCCGCCACCCCTTCTAACATTCTTCTTATGAGCACAAGACATCAACAATCCAGAGGCCATCCCAATCCCAGTCCGACGGCCAACCTTTTCCTCACTATCGTCTTGTCATTCCGCAAGTGTCTCTAATCTATTCGAGCTCTCCACCCATCATCAACCCATCCCAATCCCAGCCGGATCATTTTGGCGACGTCTATGGAAATCTGAGCTGAGATGTAGAGATGGGAGACACTTGAAAACATCATGCAAAGCGAGGATCTTCTTCGGAAGAAAAGGCTCAGGCCATGTTCCTAGAGCCGGGTGTTCCTTCCTTGATGTTAGAAGGCATGAGTCAACTAGTAATAGCTACAGTAGAGGAAGTCCTTCGAAGACGGTTCCTCTTGAATCCCCTAACTCTGAAGAAACCAGGAGGAATATCAGCTCCTCAAGAAGAGCAATCTCGAGAGTCGATTGCTCGTGAACCACCTCGAGAGAATCGCATACTAGCTCAAGAAAATGGTTGGGAAGAAAAGAAGGAAATGTCATCTTGTTAGGATACTCCTCTCTCGAAGGGAATCCTAGCAGAGGAGTTGTCAAGTCATTTCCAACCTCTACAGCTTAGAGAATAATAGGATCCTCAGATTGAAAGGATCATCTATGCCAATTTGAGAACACCTCCCTCCTACACCAATATTGTGAGGGAGTGAAGTGTTGAGTTTTTCTGACTACTCTCTGGTAGGATCGAAGCAATGATGGTTTAACCAACTAAAGATGAATTCCATTCACTCTTTCAAAGAGTTCAACACATTGTTTTACATGACTTCTCGAGTACCAAGTGCTATCATAAGACCTCCTTAGCCTTTTCTCTTTAAAACAACAGAGTCAGGAGACTTTGTGAGAATACATTCAACGTTGCAATCATGTTGCCTTAGAGGTGCCTACTTCCATCATAGAAATTCTCACCAGTGCCTTTTCCTAAGGATTGTTGAAAGGTGATTTCTTCCATTCATTAGTAAAAAAGCCCTCTATCGACTATGATGATCTCTTGTTGCGAGAAGAGAAGTACATTAATGTTGAGTAGGCATAACAAGCGAGAAGAAATGACCCGGACGCATCTGCTCTGCCTATTAACCGAGCAAGGAGGAAGGTCCCTCATCCGACACCGCGTAATGAACTGCCCGGGCTATTCCTCAACTATGCCCCAATGAAAATAACTAGGGAAAATGCTATCCAAAGGAGAATTAGATACTAAGGATACCTAAGGGTTATCCATGAGGGACTTCAAACTTGACGTCCCAATTAATTTGCATTTCCCATCTCTTTCTGGGACATGAAGGGGAGACAACTTGGTTGTCCATGGAATGCTTTCTGTTGGTGCAATCGACCTCCAAGGTTTTAATGTCAAACGAATATGTTTAAGTATGTTTAAGTATGGAGCATGATCATAGGAAGTCCTAGTCACGGCTAGGCAAGGGTGAGAAGTCAACTGAGTCTTGGAAAGTCCTAGTTGTATGCTAGGCAAGGGAAATCTCAGTACATCGTGGAAGTCAGGTGGATGGGTCTAGAGGACCTGATCCCTGGGTAGTCGAATACTGAGGCAAGGGAAATCTCGGTATATCGTGGAGGTCAGGTGGATAGCTCTAGAGGACCTGCTCCCTGGGTAGCCGAATACTGAGGCAAGGGAAATCTCGATATATCGTGGAAGTCAGGTGGATAGGTCTGGAGGACCTGATCCCTAGATAGCCGAATACTGAGTCCTGATGAGTGAAGCCAGGTTGAGAAAACCCTAGGGGGTGGTAACCTTAGGTAACGAGAAGTCTTGGAAGAGTGAACTCCAAGCAAGGTTGACTGGACGCGCGGTCGACCGGACCAGCGGATCTCGGTAAATCTAGGTTTA
>JBBMJZ010000010.1:7169056-7180507 GCA_037833815.1 Zingiber zerumbet | reverse complement strand
CGTGCTCTTTCCCTTGTCCGTTGATCACCTTTTGCTTGTTTATTCCGTTGATCATCCGTATGCCCTTCTTTAAAGCAAACAAATGTTTTCTACGCAACTTCATTTGTCATCTTATTTTTCTTGCTACTATTTATCCTGGCACTAAATCCAGATTCACGTGCATATTAGTTATAGAATGAAAATGCCTCATCTATTGATGAGAATTCCATCCCATATTTTGGCTTTCGGGCATCTACAACTTGAGAAATGTATAACTGATCTTCATCGTAATTTTCATCCATTTCTAGAAATTTTAGATTTAGATGAAATGAAACTCTGCATATCATCATCATATAGTCAGAAAAAACATTCTAAATCAAATATACATAAAGAAAGAATGTTGCTGGTAATCTAACACAGTATTATCATGTGGAACAAATAAGAAGAATGCATCCACTAAAGACTCATGGAAATAGAAATAAGAATGACCATAACCAACATGATTTTTATACATTACTTGCTGTCCTGAACATTTAAACGATGAAACTCACGCACAAGATCCAACAGTTGTAACTTCATATTTTCCAGCAGTTGTTAATTTCAAAAATGAAGAATGGGAAGTAGAAGAGGAACCAAGCATAGACAAGGAGTCTCACAGAGAGGGGTTGCGGCGAGAAGTCGGCAGCGAGAACAATAAGGCAATACTTAGGGGCGCGATCTGGAAGCTTCGTGGCCGCATGAGGATCTAAGAGTGAGGAACACTGGAGCGGCAAGTACGACGTCGCGGCGACAAAATAGGGCAAGGACAATGTCGTGGTGGCGAAATAGGGTTGCCCTAGCTTCTCGTCGAAGGTTTGTCGCGCGAGGAACAACGGCGCACGACGAGGATGACGCTGCGGCAGCAAAATAGGGCTGCCCTAGTTTTTGCTTTTACCTATGACGAGAGCGATTGACTTTGGAGGTGACAAAGAAAGTGTGCTATGTGGAAAAAATGAAATGTCAAACGTGTTATGTGAGAAATAGAAAAGAAAAGAAACACAAATTAAATGTGTTTGGTCAACAAACACATCAACGCAGAAGAGAGGCCACGTCCACGTCGTGACATGCCAACGCAGCAGTCACGCATTATAAGTTGCGTAGTATAACGCTTATGTATATATATATATATATATATATATATATACGGATTTGATATTGTGCGCGTCGCGCACAATATTAACGTTTTTTTATTTTATTTTATTTTTAAATTAAAAAATAATTAAAAAATTTCTTTACGATTTTATTTATAGGGTTCAGGCTTTGGGTTATAGTGTTAAAGCTATTTTTTTTAGATTTTACCTATAGGGTTTATGCTTTCCAATTAGGTTATAATATTTTGTTTAAAAAAAAATTAAAAAAAAATAAATTTAAGTATTTATTGAGTATTGTAATGTGTTTATGGGATATATCTATATATTAAATTTTAAATAAGGAAATGTTTAATTTTTTAAATTAAAAAAAAAAAAAAAAATCAAAAAACGCTGATACTGTGCGCGTCGCGCACTGTGCGCATTGCGTACTGTGCGCATCGCGTACAGTATCAAAACTCTCTCTCTCTCTCTATATATATATTCAAATTCTAACATTTTAAATGTGATGAGAGTTAGGAGAGTTCAAAGAATATATTCATACTATTATTGAGAGAATATGATATGTCTAAGTCTAATAGTGAATTTGTGTCAAATTTACTTAAATTGTTGATACAGGAGGTAATCAGAGGTGACATGCCTACTCATTGGTGGCTCGTTTATCGACATTCTCAGGTAGGATCAATTAGCTCTGTCTATTAGAACACTAAGTTATGACCTAAACTAGAGCTATCAGATAGGCTAACCCATAGTAGGACAAGTCAGCTAGTGGGGGGCCAGTCATTTGGCTGGGTAGGACGGGGTGGGCCAACCCATCATCTTAACGAGTTGGAAAATCTCCAACCCAATCCAATACAGGTTGCAGGTTAGATGGGTCAACCCATGAGCCCATCAAAAATTTAAAAATAAAAATAAAAAAGGTTTCATATATTCAATGGATTACTTTAGAAAGGTATTATCAATCAAATGTATCTATAAATATATATTTTAAATGTAAATAGATACAAATGAGTACTCATGTTGGATGAAAAATTATTATTTTTATTTCAAAATTATAACAAAGAAAGATAATAAATTGACATAAAACTTGGCTTACATGTATTTCTCAATCCATGGGTCAATCCAAACTTGTCGTAGGTCGACCCGCATAGGTCATGGGCCTAGGCTAGTTGGCCAGCAATGAACTTGGGTTGATAAAATTTCAACCCAATCCACTTAAATTATTTGGCGGGGTGGACCAACCCGATGGACTCTACCCAAATTAATGGCTCTAACTTGAACTGAGATGTTAGGATAGACGATACTGGAAGACCCAAAGTCGACACCATGGCAACCGAGGACTTCCATATATTAGTAGCTACGATGATGTAAGTAATATTATAAAGGCAGTCTCAATAACTATTCCTGTCGAGGACCAACTCTCCAACCGAGCCGCCTGTAGGACTGTAAATATGCTTAGGGGGGAGGGTGAATAGCGTTCGTCAAAAATCGTGAGTTAAAACGAGTTACGTAGCAGAAAAGGGAAACAAAACAAAAATAATGCTAACAATGCCAAGTTTTACTTGGTTTGAAGCTTGTGACAACTTATACTCCAAGGCTCGTGATCGTCTATCGCTTTCATTAGGAAATCACTATCAGTTGATAAATGGATTACAAAGATTGAGTACAAGAATGGAAAATAAAACTATTACCATGAAACAAAAAGGAAATTGAAGAAGTCTTCATTCTTTGAACTTCGGAGTAGCCTTTCGGTATTGTTAGTCTTTTTGGAGTAACACTTGAATATGAAAGTTGTAGAAGATGATGTCCTGAAGCTGTTGGTCAAAATCCCTTATATAGGCTCATTCCGGGTGCTTGGAACCCCTCCGAGCGTCTTGACTCCCTCTAGGCGCCTGGACCATGCTGACGTGGCGAGCTCTCATTAAACTTAATCTGTGAAGTTTTATCCATCTCTAGGCGTCCGGACCCCCATCAGGCGTTTGGACCTTTGACATGGGCTCGGCCAGTCGACGCCCTCCAACTGAGCTTCGAGATAATTTTGTTGGTCCGGGTGCCTGGACTAGCTCCGAGCGCTCGAACCGCTTGGGCGCTCGATGCCCTCCTAGGTGAGGCTGGTCCGAGCGTGTGGACCAGCTTTGGGCGCCTGGAGTCCTGGCGCCTGGACTCCCTTTTTTCCAACATTCTTCCTTGCAAAAAAGGGTTAGTCTAGAAAACAAAAAATATATTTATCCTGCAAAACATAGTTAGCACAGTACAATAGGATACTAGTAGTAATTAGATCATGTTTCCTCGAAACTAGGATCTAGTCAAGATTTCAACTTAGGTTTACCAAATGGACCTAAATTGGACTGATGCCTATAGTTCCCTCAACTGGGAACTCGTCCTCACTGGATATCTCATCCAGTTGCTTACCTCCACTTATCAACTGTAGTAGCTTGACTTTATCTTTGACCCACCAGGTCTTCTTGTCAGTTGTTAGGTCCACAGACCCAACTGGACTTCGGCCGGTTGTCATATCCAGCAGACCCAAGCAAACTTCCCTCCAGATATCAGATCTCGCGGACCTACCTAGGCTTCACACCAACTATTGGGTCCCGCGGACCTAGTTGGATTTCAATATGGTGTCAGGTCCTTCAGACACCCGTTAACTTCTACACACTTGTTAAAGCAATTAGATCACACAATACTCTAACTTTAATCTTCTTGTCATTCATCAAAATATGAGTTAGATCATTACTATAATTACACCAACAATCTCTCCCTTTTTAATGCAATGATAGCCTGAGTTAAAGTTAGAAAAGAATAATATTGAAAGATAATATTAAAAATGCAAGCAAATAATCTAAGTTGGTTTTGCATTTATTTTACGTTATCAAATTTATTTGTTGTTTTTTTGCATTACCCTTACTCTCCCCCTTTTACATTCATAAAAAAACTAAGGTAAAGGAAATACAAGTATAAGAAAGACAATATCGGGCAATAATACAGAAAATAGTTGAAAGTAAATACTTTGTATATCTCAGACTTAGGGAGAGGTTTTGAATACAAGGTTAGTCAAATAATTTTTAAAAGCATTTTATAAGTTCCAAGTAGGACTTTGAAAACTTTTTAAGTAATCTGTTTCAAAATTATCTTTTCAAAAGAAATTTTTAAATCAATATTTGAAAAAAATATCTAAGTAAATATTTGTAAAGAAACTTTTAAAGTAATTTGTTAAAAAAAATTGTTGTAAGAAAGATTTTCAAAGCAGTTTTAAGGAGAAATTTTTGAAGTAAGATTTTTAAAAAAAATTCTAAGTAAAAATAATTAAAAAAATCTCTAAGTAAGACTTTCAAAATAAAGATAAATTTTCTAAGTAATAATTTCAAAGTAAATTTTAAGGAAAAAATTTATAAGGAATAATTTTGAAAACAAATTAAGAAAAATTTTGACAATTGTTTTAAAATTGGATCCTCCCCTGAATCTGAGCGCATAATAATTGAAGTGCAAGATAAGAAATAGAAAGTATTATGTGATAAATGAATTGAAATATCTACGGACTAAAGTGAGAATCCAATAGCATTAAGTCAGTATGAACTACTAAAATAGCCAGCATAATGTGATATGTGAAATAAAACATCTAAAGTGAAGGCCAAATAACATCAATCAGAAACTGAACTACTAAGAAGATGAGGAAGAGGAGTCGGAACCCCAAGAGCGTAACATGTCCATTAACTTAATATGATGAGCCTGCCCCTCCTCTTGAAGGCTGGAAACATCCTGTTAAAGACTCGTCATGGACAACCCTCAAGTCCAGTAACTTTGTCGTCTAAAGTACAAGGGACTGGAGATGTGGGCAGTCTAAAAAGATCAGCCATGAGATCATGTATCTCTGCCTCCTCTCCTGGAGCTGGGTCAGGATGAGGCTGGGCTGCAGGGTCAAGTGGCGGCTGGGCTGCGGGGTCAAGCTGGTGCTGGGCCTCTATCCTCCATGATAGGACACCTTGATTATCTATGTGGACACCAGCTAAGGACAGGTTCCTAGCACCTATTATGTCAGACTTATTTAGGACTCTAACATCACTTGTGGTGACATCAATACCTAATGTTGTATTCATAAAAAAATATCTAATGATGCTAAGTAGGCGGTCAAAATATGACAATAAGGTATATGGACCCACCGACTAGTGGTAATGCCTACTAAATAAATGATGTATGAAAGATATGCAAACTGATATTTATATCTAACCACTGACATAATGCATAGGGAAGGAATGAATGCAATGGACGCATCATGGCTACGTCGCGGGTAGTCAGAGGTAAAATGCATGTGACTAAGACCCTATAGAGGATATAGTTCTAGACCCTAAGGGTGACAGATCTGAACTATGTCACAGTCGATACACACTGACCCCTAAAAAAATATGAATATATTGTATTGAGCGTGATATGTGAATATGGATCATCAAATGGTGGATCCCTAGGGGGTACCATGGAAAGGACATGCCAAGGGTCGTTGATCCTGTCTGAAGGCAATGAGACAGCACGCTGGCTCTGGTAGGTGATGGTTCAACAAACAAGAAGCTTCCTGAGATCTGAAGAGAACTCCTTAATGATTCTACCCATAGTGAGACTAGCCGACAAAGTGTCAGTGACCTAAGTCTGAGGTGGAAATTCCTGGCTAGACCCTCCGATGCTCAAGTTAGTCTCCTCTCTTCGAAAGTGGAAGAAGAATAGTAACAGAAAATGCAGATAAGTAGGGTTTCAGATGCAAGTGCATTTGTTTACGTACCTTAGTAGTGGAGAAAATTCTTCTTTTTATATCACCTTACATAACCTCCGCTATTGCGAGGTGGCCCCCGGTTTGTTAGAGTTTGTTAGAAGATGAGGGAAGTACAATATATACCTCGTGTAATAATCCTTTGAGGAATTTTTTTCTACCCCAGATGTACTTTATTTGTCATTTATGACTTGCACCCCTGATGACATATGCGAAGGAGTGTATCCCTATAACTGATTAAAGAAGATTCGAGAGAATATTTCCTAACAAGTTTGCTAGGCTATCATTAGGTTGTCGACTACTTGTCTGCTAAATGTATCCTGGCCGGTTACTAAGCCGGTTGCACATTAAGAGTACCTTCTATTGAATATATCCTGGTCGGTCGTTAAGTCGATCATATATTGAGCATACCTTTTGTTAAGAATATATCCCGGTTGGTTATTAAGCCGACCACACATTAAAAATACCTTCTGTTAAATATATCCTGGCCGGTTATTAAGCTGGTTGCATATTGAGCATACCTTCTGCTAAGAATATATCCCAGTCGATCATATGCTAGAAGCTTTGTAAGGCTGAGCACCTTTAAGCTCGATCGAGTTTTTCCTAGTCGAGCGCACATAAGCACCCTTATGTTTGATAGGCCTTTGCTCAACCGATTGTATGCTAAAAGCTTTGTAAGGCTGAGCATCTTTAAGCTTGATCAAGCTCTGTCCGATCGAGCACACACAAGCACCCTTATGTTCGTTCGGCCTTCGTTCAACCGATCGAATGCTAGAAGCTTTGTAAGGATGAGCGCCTTTAAGCTTAATTGAGCTCTGTCCGGTCGAGTGCACACAGGCACCCTTATGTTTATTTGGCCTTCATTCGGCCAATCGAATGCTAAAAACTTTGTAAGGATGAGTACCTTTAAACTCGATTGGGCTATGTCTGGTCGAGCGTACACAAGCACCGTTATGTTCGTTCGACCTTCACTTGATTGATTAAATGCTAGAAGATTTGTAAGGCTGAGCAACTTTAAGCTTGATTGGGCTTTGTCCGATCAAGTACACACAGGTACCCTTATGTTCATTCGACCTTCCTTCAACCGATCAAATGTTATAAGCTTTGTAAGGCTGAGCACCTTTAAGCTCGATCGAGCTTTGTTCGGTCGAGCACACACAAGCACCCCTATACTCATTCGACCTTCGTTCGGCATATCATATACTAAAAGCTTCACAAGGTTGAGTATCTTTAAGTTTGATCGAGTTTATAAATGGTTGGCCCTATCTGAGCATCCCGCTCGAGAAACGCTCAAGCACACCTCCAGGACTTTGATGAAGGGCGATTAATGGAACTAGGTAATAAACGTTACCCTGTCTTAACCTTGATTGCTACCTCATCTTGACTTTTAATATCCTTGTCATTTCCTAAATCCGCTCAGTGTAACCTGTATCACTAGACTTCTCCTCAAGTCTAGTCGAAGAAGGGGTAGCCGACTGACTGGACTTCTAGTTCTAGTCTTGTTTACTCCTCATTTGTGACTTTATTTTCTACAAGAGTCAAAGTTTCAATTCTCTCTTTTAAAAGAGGATGACCCAACTTTGATACTGTTGTGCTACAACAACCTTGTCATCAGTTGATCATATGGCTTAATTGATTGCTTAAAAGGACATAGTCCTAACAAATTAAGTATTCCCCAGTTTAATCAAACTAATCATATGTTCATGAAATTCAAATTTAAGCGTTTCCCAGATTTATTCCTGCTTACTCATTTTTCCTTGATTTTAGGATCCTTTTACGATTCGTGTTCTCAACCATACCTTAAGCACTTGGCAATTTGTGCCTTAGGCACTCAATAACTTCCTAGCAAAGCCGTCTACATTTTGCTAGGTCGAGAACTGAGGATGTGTCAAAAGGTGTTTTTGGCTACTAAAAGGTCTCTCTTATCACATCTTTAATAAATGTCTATTCATGGATGATTGCCACGTGTCTTTGCTTCTTAGTCTTCACGATGCTTGCTGACATCCCCATCCTTGTAAAGCACAATGACATGTTCGTTCAACCTTGTAAATTGACAATCCCCCTTGTATGGGCCCTTTCAATCTAACGGTAGTGCTTGAACTATCCCTTATAAACCCCTCAACAACATCAACTCTTCACTTATAATTTCTCATCATCTCCCATCTAAGTTGTTCATCTTTTATTCCGTCATGGCCCAAGAATCCTTTGTCCCCTAGTATGCCTCCACCTCTTCAAGATTCGATGCATCCGATCGAACCCATATTTATTCTAAGTATGGGATACCTCGTGACCATCAAATTTGCCTCCCTTCTCTAGATGAACATCTTCATCTTCCTCCTGATGATCACCTCACCTTCTTCTCTGACCAAGTGGTAGTGAGCTTACACTTTCCTATCTACCCATTCTCTTCTGAAGTAAGCCAATACTTTCACATTTCCTTACAGCAATTTGTCCCCAATACTTTCTGATATATGTGTGGGATGTATATGTTATTCCGCTTGTTTGGCATTCTTCCTACTCCCCGCAACTTATATATGTTCACCTATCCTAAACAATTAGAACCCAGAACCTTCCTTTTCTAGTCTCGTCCAAAGATAGTTTTCTTTAGGGGCATGCCCTCTTCCATTAAAAGTTGAAAATCCTATTTCTTATTTATGAAAATGCCCGACTCCGCCACTTAGTCTACCGCTTGGCAATCTTCCTTTCCTCCTCTCCCCAATCCCACTCAGCTTAAACAGGATCCCATATTCATTTCTTACCTCCCTAAACTGAACAGTCAATAATTCATGATTAATCAATGGATACAGGATGACTTTTTGTATCTTCTTAGCTTGAGTCTTATTCAAAAGAAACTACCCTATTTTTTTGGTAAGTTATGCTAATTTAATTTTTCTATTATCACTAACTGAAATATTTTCTATTTTGTACAATGGATGTTATTTTAAAAGCTCTGGTTACTAAAAAGATTGCCTTTTCTAAGGAGGAGCTTTGTGCCAAAGAACAAGAACTATTGGTCGAGCGGGGATTAACCCCGACCACTAGCTCCAGTCAAGTGGCTAAAACCAGTGCTACCATTTCTTCAGAAGAACTTGTTCCTGCTTCACCACCTCCATTAGAGGATGCTCCCCTAGAATCAGAGGTACCCCAAAGAGGAAACACAAGGGACGAAAACTCACTCTCGCTCATTCTCCTAAAAAACAAGCAATATCTATCCCAAAGGATGACACTACTGAAGAAGGGCGAGAACAATCTCCTGAACCCACCTTGTCCACTCTTTATCCTACTCTCACACTGTCTAGCCCCATGTAAACTGGGGAAGACCCCTCATTGCCTAGCGATCTTCCAGGCTCTAGTCTTTTGCCTTTCCCTCGGGGAAAATCCAATGACCTTGCGCCAGAGGAGCTTGGCCCATCCCCTATGCTCTTCTATTTACCTTCTACCCCTAGTCCAATTTCCCCCAACTATCTTCCTCCAGTTACTTTTCCCCTTTTGTTAGGAGGATGTTAAGTAAATGGTTGGGTAAAGGCCCAAAAAATATTGGGTGACATTCCTCCCAAAGAACTATCCGATGAATTTGTATATGAACAAACTAAGGTACCCTAACCTTAATTGATCAATCTCTATCTCTTTTATTTGCTTTGATTTACTTATATTTATGCTTATCATCCATAGTTGGGCCATTAGCTTGAGCATTGCTCAATGTTTCCATGATCTAGTTCAAGAAAATGAGCCATTAAAGCAGTAATCCTCTGAGGCAGTAGATGTAAGAGAGTCTGAACATGTAAAGGAGATATCTGCTCAACTTCAGGAAGCTCAGAGGCTAGTTAAAACTGAGCTTGAGAGAGCAACCCAATTGTAGACCACCTTAGATTCTATCAAGTTTCAACTTCAAATAGAGGTAAGTTTTCGAGCAGAAGCACAACCGAAGTTGATCGATCATATTGAAAAGAATGCATAATTGTTCAGTCGATTACAAACACAAGAAACTGCCCATGTCGCTGAGCTATCTGCCAAGGTCTCAAAGCTAGCAGCTCAACAGGTTGAGCAAAATTCTTTGACAGTTAGCAACCGTCAAAATTAAGCTGGTGTCTGCCCAAGTGGAATTGACCACTATCCAAGCAACATTAAAGGCTTACCAGGTAGGAGAAGAAGAGTGATTTAACATGAAGAAAAATGAGCTCTTCCAAACAATAGAGTTTAATACACCTATTGCTAATTCTATTGTCCAGGCACTAATACTAGGAGCGCAAGGTGCAATAGAACAACCGAAGGAGGGTGGCTACTTAACCTCCGACCCTCCTGCTAGCTCTCTAGATTATGATAGGATAACCAACAACGCTCCCCCCGATCTATTCCCTAAATTTTCATGATTTGTTATGTGTTAGATTACCTATAAGTTGAGGGATGTTATGAGGCAAGTACTGTTATTTGATATGTACTGAACTTTTATTAATTTTCAATGAGTATTTTTATTTTACTAAAGTTTCTTTCCCCCCTTTGGTTGAGGCTACAAAGATTACTTAGGCACTAACTTGGCCAAACAAAATAAAGTGCTCGAAGTCTTTAATTCGATCGGAACTAATTCAACCTTAGGCTAGTCAAGTGAATTGCAATGCATGGGATTTATCAACTCAATCAAAACTCGTTTAGTATTAATTCGACCGAGGTTACTAGGATACCTGGAATTTTATCTGTCCGACCGAAATTCGCTCGGCTTTACTCTAGATTAAACTATTTGAGACTAATCCACTGAATCCGTTTGGAATGTGGAACTACTTTCGCTTAGGTATGACCATTTTATATCTACATTGCAGAGTTCATTCAAACCTATAACTAAAGAATTACACAGAAAACCAAGCCAACCTAGGTAAAAGCAGTGATGCCTTGAGATGACTACCCGTCAAATCGATTACCACTATAGGCTTTTCATTGGTGACATGTGTGTATACCTCGTTTAAAGGTATACAACTTTTTCTCTCTCCACCATCTTAGCTTCTCCATCCTACGACTCACACTTGATCTCTCTTTTTCTGATTGTTATTATCAGATGATTCTTATTTGGGGACCCTTTTTCAAGAAATCCTCATAAATGTCTCACGAATAAACCCTAAGTCTTTCTCTTTGTCATCTTCCTTCTCGTTTCCTTTCCAACCTCCTACTACCCTTCTTCTTTACTTAGAGTGCCCTCTTCTTCCCAGGATGGCAGAGAATAACAAGTGGTATGCATAATCTTCCTCCCACATCACTCTCAATGATACTTATCATGTTCATGTCAACTACGGTCTTCCTCTTGATGTGGTAATCCCTACTCCTGAGGACCGTCCTCACAGCCCTCCTTCGGGTAACGTCGCCATTTTTGCAGAACAAGTTAAATTAGGGCTTCGCTTCCCTTTACTTCCTTTCTTTATCACTATCAACCACTCTTTCAATATTTTCCTTAATCAACTTATCCCCCAATCCTTTAAGATCTTGAATGGCTTCATCATCATTTGCCGCTTGCTTAACATTCCTTTGTCTCCCATTCTGTTTCACTATTACTTTCTTCCTCGTCTAGTAATGAAAGGACTGTTTAAATTTCAATCTTGC
>JBBMJZ010000010.1:7157804-7168956 GCA_037833815.1 Zingiber zerumbet | reverse complement strand
ACAGACATATCTATATATATGTAGAAAATCATATGAAGTCTTACAGCGAGTCACTCCAATGAACTAGTTACCATAACTAACATCCACGTTTAACTCTCGACATCCCAATGTCTATATCCAGTGAGAAAATAGCTGCTTGGCCAACCAAGGAGTATAACCCGTGCTAGTCTTATAGAATTGATGATGTTCGAATGCATCAATTCGACGACTAGGGAAATTCCAATATGTTCATAATTGCACATGTACAGATAATCACTAGTTGTGATCTATCCACAATTTCTCTCATGCTATGAATTGTATTGTGGACATTTAGTAAATAAGTTCAAGACAATCAAACATATAATATGTACTCAAATAATTAATCTATATTTAGTAAAAATCGTAAGGTGATTGCATTATGATATCCTTCAAAATCTAACATTTACTTGATCTCTTGTTGCTTGTGAATGCCTCTTGTAAGCTTAGAAGTGCAGTAATACTTTGGCCCTAAGTTTCCAAGAACTGGCGGAGAAGATGGAGTGAAGAGTTTTTTTGTTTGAATCTCGTCGTCACCTTTATATCTGTGCTTCTAGGGTACCTAATTAATTGGGAATGTTCCCAATCGATTACTACGTTAGATCTATGCAATCCTAGTCATGCAAACCTCACGACTTATGTAACGATCATATCTGAATCGATTGACCAATCGATCAACTGATTGATTCAGAGCGCCTCTTTGCTCTCGCAGAAGACCCTAGGATCGATTGACCAATCAATTCTCACTTCCTCGAGTCAACTCGAGAAAACCCGCTCCAATCGATCAGTTGATCGATTGGGAAGTCTTCTATGCTTACATGATTTCCTCTCAATTAATAACCTGATTGATTGACCTCTTCACGACAAATAGCACTGCCCAATCTATCCACTAATGGATTTGGCTCTAGTTCAATCAATCACCTGATCGATTGATCAACCTAAACTTGCTCAAACTCAAGTTTAGGGTTCTTACATCCAGCATCCGGTCAACCGTGACTTGTTGAAATTCTTTATGTCTAACATTTGGTCAACCTTGACCTACTGGGACTTTATCCCCAAGTATCTGTAGGATCAATGATGCTAGGGGGTGAATAGCACTCGTGACTTTTTCACTTATTTCGAAAAATACAGAATAACATAGTGGAAAATAGAAAGAGATAAGGAACAATGCTAACAAGGTTTCTTTTACTTGGTTCGGAGCCTGTGACGACTTCTACTCCAAGGCCCACGATCGTTGATCACTTTCGTTGGGCAATCACTATAAGTTCGAGAAATCTCTTTTATAGATATGCAAATACATGTATTAAAATTAAAGATAACTTTTACCGACAATAAAGAATATTAGCAGTTCGTCAATTATCAGAGCAGCATTTGAACATTGGTTGATTGTCATAAAGTAGCGTAGAAGAGAGCCAGAGTTGTTTGTTATTGATCTCAGAATCATTGTTCAAGCAACTAGTTGAGCCCTCCTTATATAGCCAATTAAAGCCTGATCCAGATCCACTGATCTCGGGAATAGGTTTGACTTTCACGCTAATCGATTATTTGATCCGGGTGTTCGATCGACCGAACCTAGTGAACCTACCTGGATTTATGTCCAGACGCTGCTGCTCGAATAAGAGTCTTTGTTTGGTCAATTGATCTCACTGTTTGGTCGACCGATCCACCGATGATCTCTGACTTATCTGATCCGATCAACCCAGTCTAAAGCTAATCCACCGTTCAGTTGACTGAACCTCCCTATTTGATCAACTGAACCTCCCTGTTCGATCCACTGATCCCCTGTTTAACACTTCACCATGAGCTAGAATCTGATCTATTCACTTTAGTGGTTCGGTCGATCGATCCAGACATTCGGTCCACCAAATAAGGCTAAATCTGACCCTGTAAAAATGTTAGTTTCTTGCAAAATAGAGTTAGACTTAAAGACAAATAACATGTAAATAGATAACTTGACAGCTTTCGAACTGTCCGGTTCTGACTTTTGGATTTCTCTAAAACCCTAGGTCAAACCGACACCTACTGTTTCCTTTTTGGGGAACGCGTCCTCACCTACTCCTCTCACAAGAGTTTATCTTTTGTCAGACCGACTAGACTTTTGCTTAGCGTCCAAGACTTCAGGTCTTCATGCTGAACGTCCGCTTCACGACCCGTCCAGACTTTCACTTGGTCTGTGGCCACCAAGATTTTCACCTAGAGTCTCCGACTCTAGGGTTTCGTCCAAAGTGCTTGACCTGCCAAGACTTCGCCCAATCCCCCTGATCAGGACTTCGTGCCTAACCGTAGCTAGGACTTTTCTTTACCTAGGGTTGCCTCCCTAGGACCAAGGGTTACCTCCTCCTAGAGTTTTTCACCTGCCTAGAATCCACTAAGACTTTTACCTAAGAACACTTAGGACTTTCCTGCAAGCTCAATCACACTTGTTAAACAACAAGTAACCTTAACTTTGGACCCTTTACCATAATCAAAACTTAAGTTTGATCGTCTAGTGCTCCCTGTATCAATAATCTCTCCCTTTTTTATTATGGCAACCTGGTTTAAAGTTAAGTAAAACATAACAATAATTACTGTATGTAAAGAATTTAAGCATGAGGATAAGTAAAATAATTTGACATAAAAAGATAAACCCCCCCTTTTGTTCCCTCTGTCATAAAAATTATATTTTATGTTTAACTCTTAACTTTAAATTTTCTCTCCCCCTTTGATATATATCAAAAAGTGTTCTAAGTTAGAGAGAGAAGTCTTTAAACTTGAAAGACTAGCTTTTAATTTTTCTCTTAAGCTCCCCGTGAAAGGTAGCACTTACTTGGTAAAATTGGCAAAATTCTTAGTTTTGAAACTATACTTTAATTAAGAAAAAATTAGCGAATTTTTAAGTTTTGAAAGTGACTTAGTTTTTACCATAAACTTAGCTAGATTTAAGCTTTGAAAATGACTTAGATTTTTTTAAAAAAAAAATCTTTGTAGAAATACTTAGTTAAGAAAATGATTTCTTTGAAAAATACTTTATCAAATACTTAGCTTAATCAAAACTTAGCTAAGTACTTAGCTTCTTTAAAAATATTTAAAAAAACTTAGTTAAGTACATAAAAACTTAGTTGAAAATATTTTTTCAAAAATTAATTTTTTCAGATAGAAATATTTGAACTTTTTTTTTCAAATAAAATATTTAAGGTTGCTTTTCAAAAATAGTTAAACCAAAAGGAACTCAACTTCCTTTTAAAAATACTTTAAACTTTTTTTAAAAAATACTTTAAATTTTGAGAAAAATATTTAACTTTTAGAAAAATATTTATCATAACTTAAGTCCTTTCACTCCCCCTTGATTAATGGCTAAAAATTTTTTTTAAGGAAATTATTTAAGTTTTAGGGTCCTTGAGTTCAAGTATAAAAAAAATAAGAATATATTTAAAATAATCATTTACTTTTTTAATTTTTCATCTCACTCTTTCTAAGTTATCAAACATGTTCAACTTAGGGGTTTGAATGAGACAGAGTTAAGTTAATTTTGAACTAGATTTTAAGTCTAAGAATGAATTTGAAAATGTTTAAGTTTAAATTTAAATTTAGATTTCAAAGATATTGAATTTTCATTTTTTAAAATATTTAAGATTGAATTTAAAAATATTTAAATTTGGATTAAAAATATTAAATTTTAAATTTTCAAATATTTATGTTTGAATTTTAAAATATTTAAATTTGGATTAAAATATTAAACTTTAAATTTTAAATTATTTAAGTTTAAATTTAAAAATATTTAAATTTAGAATAAAAATATTGAATTTTAAATTTTAAAATATTTAAATTTGAATTTAAAAATATTTAAATTTAGATTAAAAATATTGAATTTTGAATTAAAATATTTAAGTTTGAATTTAAAAATATTAAATTTTGAATTAAAATATTTAAGTTTAAATTTCAAACATATTTAAAATTTAGATTAAAAATGATTTTAAAATTAATTAAAAATTAAAAATTAATTAACATTTAGAATAATTGAGATTTTAAAATTATGATTCGGTTTAAATTTAGTAAGGTTTGATTAAGTTTGATCAAATATATTTTTATTGATAAAGTTAACTTTAACTAATTAATTTTAAACCTAAATTCATCTTACCCTTTTTCTGTATTGTCAATCAGGGAACCTTATTGGTTTTGTGAGATGGTTAATTTAATCTTTAATTTAAATTTAAATCTTAGAATTGATTTGTATTTGAGTTAAACTAAGATTTATAGTTAATTAATTAAACATCTATTTCAATAATTGGCTTCAAGGCTGTGGCGAGGCACTAGGCCTTTTTGGGTATTGGATCATCAACTACTTCTAGATAAAGCCTTTTAAAGAAATTAAATATTTAATTTTTTTTTCTAAAAATCTTAGGTCTAACTAGTCAAGTATGAATCAAGTCTAAGTCCTTATCTACCCTAATCTAAGCATGTATAGGAAAAGCAGTAAATCAAATATTAAACAAGTCTATTTAATAACAAAGATGGTTCTTTTATTAGCTCCCCTTGGATCATATCCTCGATAAGGTCTATCAATGTAATGGATTTGATCCTTGGAGATCCAATATTGATCAAGTCCAACTTGATTAATCATGTTAGACTTGGGGACCCAGGCTTAAACTAATTTTCTATTTGATCGATTTATAAGAGATAAATACAATTTAAATTTATGTTTAGCCTTATATCCAAGTCCGGATCAATTGTATACAACTCTTTATTTTCCAAGAATCAGATCAAGATTCTTGAAACCAAAGATAAACTGATCCAATGTATCTTTTAGTTCCTTGACTTGAATTTTAGGTTGAAATTTTCTTCCTCAAGTTTTTTGACTTGAGTTAAAGTTCCAGTATGAACAGATTCAGTCAAGGAGTTTGGGTTAGTCACTTCCTTAAGGGTTGTTACCTTCTTTTGGAGTGACTTGACTCAGATATTAGATTTGGCCAATGATACGGGTTATGATAAGTGGCTTCTTGGTGGTAAAGAAGATAAAGGATAAAAGGACAAGGGGATGGAGGCATAGCGATATGTTCGACAGGAAAAGCTCGATCATGTATAATAGGTCGCTCGAGAAAAGCCTGATCGAGCAAAAGTGTTATTATGCATTCAACAAGCAAAGACCGACCGAGCATGAAGAACCAACTGAGCATGAAGAATCAGACGAGCTTAGAGGGTCATCTGAGCATAAAGTCACTTAGTCTTATGTGAGCTGAAGGTACACGCTCGGTAGTTAAATCCCGGATGAGCGTAGAGGGCTGTCCGAGCATAAAATCACTTATTCTTACGTGAGCTGGAGGTACACGCTCGGCAGGTAAATCTCGGACGAGCGTAGAGGGTCGTCCGAGCATAAAGTCACTTTGTCTTACACGAGCTGGAGGTACACACTCGGCAGGTAAATCCCGGACGAGCGTAGAGGGCCGATCAAGCATAAAGTCACTTATTCTTATGCGAGCAGGAGGAACACGCTATGTAGGCAAAGACCTACCAAGAATGAAGAACCGATTGAGAATGAAGAACCGATCGAGTATAAAGACACTTAATCTTATACAGGCTGTAATATATTATTGACCAGGTAAAGGCGGGTTAAGTAAAAATATTTGAACACGCTTGACAGACAAATATCGGCCGAGAGTATAGGGTCGACCGAGCATAAAGGCATTTTGCCTTATATGGTCTTTAGCATATTATCGGCCATGTAAAGGTCGATCGAGCACAAGTATTCATAAATGCTCAGTAATAAAATCCCAATCGAGTAAAGGAAGCCGATTAAGTATAAATTAGATCTCTTAAACATAGCTGGTCAAGATTAATGTAACATGAAGTATTCTTAGTACATATAGGATGGACTTAAGTGATTAACCAAATACATGTGATATATGAGTAATATGAGAATAATATGTTATCACAAGATAGTTTGACTTAGCGGGAAATAACTTCTAGAAGTTTCTGCAGGTGTACTAAACGATAAAGAAGGTACATCAGGGGTACAAAAAAGATTCCTTAAACTATTACAAGTGATACTTACGTCATCTCCTAACAAACTCTAACAAACCGGGTCCACCTCATGACTGTGGAGGTTAGATGAGGTGGTATAAAAAGGAGAATCATCTCCACTGGCAAGGTACACACAGCATCATAACTAAAACCCTAGTTCCACTTCAGTTTTTCTGTACTTCTTCTTCTTCTTCAAAATAGAGGGATTGACTTGAGCGTCAGAGGACCTAGCCAGGGATTCCCACCCCGGTCTTAGGTCACTAACACTTTGTTGGTTGGTCTGATCGTGCGCAGGAGGAGGGATCCCCCATTGGAGCCTTGATCCACGATTTTCTCGGTGGTGTCTTCTTCATCAGAGCTTCTCTCAGATCTACTTTGGGTTTTCTCGGATCTGTCGTTATTCGCCTTCCCTGAAGTCATCGCTCATCATCGCCCAACGTTTCATCTTGCAGCTTTCAGATAGGATCAAATTTGACGCCGTCTGTGGGAATTCTCACCTGAATCTGAGACTGCGTGATGGAGGACGCTGGAAAACCCAATATCATTACCTTAACTCAAGAATATTTGGAGTTTCTTATCAACGCAAGGGTTTAAAAGGCATTGCAACAGCAACAACAGGCGAATACAGGAGGTACCTTACCAATAATTGCGAATCTAGCAATTTTGACTACTGATCATCAGAAAAAGAGAGGTATGGAGGAAGATGATCTTGCTTATATAACTCCTGCTCCTGGTTCCCCTACTCGACATCCTCGAGCATTTTTTCGTACTCCTATAGAGCAAGGAGGAAGAAGACTGGTGCTTCAAGAGTCTTTTGGTGAAGCACCAATGAAGGAAAAAATGCAAAGGAAAGATGGTGGCCAGTGATAGTTCTCCTGAGAGAATTGTTACTCCATTCTCTCAAAGGGTTCTCGATGATCCACTACCCAAACATTATCAGAATTTGAATATTGGAGAATATGTTGGAACTACTGATCCCGAAGATCATCTTTCTAAATTTGAGAGTGTGACTCTACTACAACAGTTTTCTGATGGTGTTAAGTGTCGTATGTTTCTCACCTCTCTTGGAGGAGCAACTTATAGATGGTTCAAAAGGTTGCCAGAAAATTCTATCCGACGTTTCAAGGATTTTCGTAAAGTGTTTCTTCATCATTTTTCCAATAATAAAAGGTATTATAAAACTCCTTGGAGTCTTTTCTCTATTAAATAGGGACCTAAGTAAAGTATCAGAGCATATATTAAAAGGTTTAATTAAGTAGCTATTGATGTTCCTAATGCTACTACTGAAATTTTAATCAAGTAGAGCGGATCTTCAACTACAAGTGAGTTCCAGATCGGATGAAAGTGAAGTTAATTTTCATCAGACTCAAAGGGCGAGCATCAACATGGTATGAATAAATGTGATGCTCCCAAGACAAACAAGATAAATCCCAAATAACTATCTTGGAAGATATGAAGGAAGACATGAAGGAACACTTCCTTCCCTTTGCCTACACCCAAACTTTGTTCTAGCAATTTCACTCATTAGGGCAGGGTGCGAGATTGGTGGATGAATATACAGGAGAGTTTTTCTAGTTGGTAGCCCGAAATGACCTATCCGAGATGGAGGAGCAGCAAGTGGCATGTTACTTAGGAGGTATGCGCTTGGCCTTGCAAGATGCCCTCAGTCTTCATTGACTCTCAACGGTGTCAGAGGCCTTCCAGCGTGCACTGGCGACTGAAAAGCAACAAAATAGGAAACCAACAAGGAGAGACGACTAGAACAATCGGTCAGCTTGCCCTCAAAATTCTCGTCCTTCACTGTAGTAGCTATCGCAGCGACCACCACAACAGTCACCACAGGTTTACTCTAAAGCCATTGTTAGATTTTATCATTATGGTGAACAAGGACATATGTCACACCAATGCAGGAAGCCCTCTTCTACTTATCTGAAGGGCAAAAACTTGTTGATCAAGGAAGAAGTGATAGAAGATACAACAACAATTGATGATTCTATGTATGAAGCATCTGGCGAAGTGATTTATGGTGATGACCATGAGACTTTGGTTGTTTGTAAGAGTTTGCTGACTCTCAAGGGCGATTCAGGGGATAATTTGTTGAGAACCAATATTTTTCATACTACTTGCACTATCGCGAATAAAGTCTGCTAGATGATTATTGACAGTGGTAGTTGTGAGAATATAATATCCGTGGAGGCTATCCAGAAATTAAAACTAAAGATAGATTGTCATCCCAAACCCTACAAGTTATCTTGGCTGAATAAAGAAAGCGAGGCAACAGTATACCGACGATGCCTCATTTCCTTTTCAATTGACAAATATTTTGATAGTGTTTGGTGATGATGCCTCATTTCCTTTTCAATTGACAAATATTTTGATAGTGCTTGGTGTGATGTGGTGGTCATGGATGCATGTCATGTATTGTTGGAGAGACCTTGGTAGTATGATCGTAGAGCTATTTATGATGGGAGGAAGAATACCTATACCCTTAATGCCAAGGGGAAAAAAATTGTGTTGACGCCACGACAGGAAGGAACTACTCTAATTTCGGTAACTAAAACTACTCATCTGCTTCCGATATTCAGTTTTTCAGATGAAGTGGAGCATGAAGTTATATATGCTTTGCTACCATGCCAAAGCATTGCTCCAACTATGGATGATGGGTTACCAACCAAAATATAACAGCTGCTAGTAGATTTTGATGAGCTGATGCCGGAGGATCTTTCTTCTAGGCTACCGCCTATGCGAGATATCCAACATCATATTGACCTTGTTCCGGGTTTGAGTTTGCCTAATCAACCAGCTTATCACCTTAGCCCTAAGGAAGCAAAAGAATTACAGCATCAGGTGGTGGAGTTGCTGGAAAAAGGACATGATACGACTTATGATGAGTGGGCTCAGGAGATGACGTGGAGGTCAAGTCAAGATGAAGTGGGAGTCAAAGTGGAGATAAAATATTATTTAGTTCTATTGATAGCCCGACCTCAGTTAAATCTCGTCCGAGTAGCTCCGAAGAAGAATGCTCGTATAGGGATGACCAGTTGGAAGTTTGGTAGAATATAAGAATTCTAAGGTTCTCTGTAAACACATGGTTGGGCACAGCCCGGGCGGACCTAAAGATATTTAAGCTTATATAGTTCTCGATATGCGTTTGACCGGGTAAAGGTTGAATAAACCTAAGGTTCTATGTGAACACTCGACTGGGAAAAGCTCAGGTGGACCCAGAGATATTTGACCTTATATAGTTCTCAATATGTGTTCGGCTGGGTAAATGTTGAATGAACATAATGTTCTCTGTAAACATCCGGCCAGTCAAAGCCCAAGCGGGCCCAAAGATATTTGACCTTATATAGTTCTCAATACGCGTTCGACCGGGTAAAGGCTGAATAAACATAAGATTTTCTGTGAACACCCGGCCGGGCATAGCCTGAGCGGGCCCAGAGATATTTGACCTTATATAGTTCTCGATACACGTTTGGCCAGGTGAAGGCTGAACGAACATAAGGTTTTCTATGAACACCCGGTTGGTCAAAGCCCTGGCGGGCCCAGAGATATTTGACCTTATATAGTTCTCAATACACATTCGACCGGGTAAAGGCTGAATGAACATAAGGTTTTCCGTGAACACCCAGTCGGGCGATTAGCCAAAGCTAACTCAAGATGAGGTATATTATGGATCTTGTCCCACATGAATGACATCGCGATTGGATTTAAAGCTAGTAGTATGGGTAAACCCACATCCATGACTTGCTCCTACCAAACTTTCAAATTCAGTGGGAGAATCATTTAATTAAAATCCTAATTAAATAATCTAAATATAATACTTATTTCTGCATTTTATTATTGTAGATCACCATGTCTTCTAGTACATTGAATACACTCTCTTTATAATATGTCCTTGATAAGGACAAGCTCAATGGAGCTAATTTCCTAGACTAGTACAGGAACTTGATAATAGTTCTCAAATTAGAAAGAAAATTATACATCCTAGAGCAGCTCATTCTTGAAACACCCCACTAATGCCACTAGAGTTGATAAGGATGCTTATAAGAAGCACCAAGATGATGCATTAGATATATCATGATTTATGCTTGCCACCATGAACTCTAAACTTTAGAAGCAATATGAGAACATGGATGCTTATGATATGGTTAAATATCTTAGACAACTATATCAAGGACAAGCAAGGCATGAGAGATTTGAGATATCTAAGACTATTTCAATGAAAAATACAAGAAGGAAGTCCCGTATTGCCTTATGTGCTCAGAATGATCGGGTATGTGGAGAACGTACAAAGATTGGGATTTCGACTGGGTCAAGAATTGATCACTGGCCTTATTTTACAGTCGTTGCTTGAGAGCTACAGTCAATTTGTCATGAACTATAACATAAATAAAATTGACCAACTGTTGCTTGAGATGTTAAGCATGTTGAGAACTGCTAAACTCAACCTTAAGAAGGCAAAGCCTAGTGCCATTTTGATTGTGCCAAAGGGCAAAGGCAAATGGAAGTCCAAAGGTAAGGGTAAGTCTCAAGTCAAAGGCAAAGGCAAGACTCATACATTGAAACCCAAAGGTGGGGTTGTTAAGAAAGGAACCTGCTTCCACTGTGGTGAGATCGTACACTAGAAGAGGAAATGTAAGTTGTACCTAGAGGAATTGAAAATAAAGAGAAGTGAAACTTCTGCCTCAGCTATATATGTTATAGAAGTCAATCTATCTATCTCGTCTTCTTGGGTATTAGATATCGGGTTATGCGGTGATAAGGAGGGGCCCACCTTGCGGAGGACCGGTGCCACTGTGGAAGTCAAAGTCAATGCAGTCAACGCTTGGCCGATTGGGTGAAGTGGTCGCCCGATCGGAAGAAAGGGTGCTCGATCCGACATCACCCCTGACTCGGCCACACGCCGAACACCCGACGCTCAATAAAAGAAAAGTGTCAAGGATATGCAGAAGCCGGGCCGAGCGGCTACCCGCTCGACCTTACATCAATACTCAGAATAGAACAGCGGAGCAGAGTTACAGCCGAGAAGACTACACATAGAAGTAGTAATGTAATGGTCGAGCGGCTATCCCGCTCGGTCAGGCAGTAGGTTCATCAGCCAAATGGATAGTGGAAGTAATGACCGAGCGACAATCCC
>JBBMJZ010000010.1:7123952-7135353 GCA_037833815.1 Zingiber zerumbet | reverse complement strand
TCAAAATACAACTCGAGTCAGGTCAACTCGAGTCGGGTCAACCAGGTCAACCTTGACCTAAGGTTGCACCAACACATAAATCTTTAAAGACAATAAACACACAAAAACTTGCTTGATTACAATTCCATGAAAGCCATAAACTCTAAATCCGCCTAATCTGTAATCCAAATTTAAAATTTTTAATCTTATATATATATATATATATATATTTGGGTGGGCTCATGGGTTGGCTAGCTTAGCCTGCAACCCACCGTGGGTTGGAGATTTCCCAATCTGCCAAAATGATGGATCGGCCGCCCCACCCCGCCCTGCGTCGCCCCACTAAATGGTAGGTCTGCCATGGGCTACTCCGTCCTGCTATTGATTAACCTGTCTGATAACTCTATTGGTAGATTCAGGAGAAGTAGTATATATTATGGATCGATCCATTACCACTATCTCAAGAATATAAATTTTTGGGATTGGTAAGCCAAGCACATATACTCTCCTCTCATCTAGAGGTTATTGTAGATTAGGGACAATTTCATAGCCACGGTTGGATTCCAAGAGGCTGTAGCACAGTGTTTGGCATTGTGATTTAGTTCGGACAAGGGAAGCCATATGATTATTTCAAAGGTACTAGTTCAAGAAAGTCGTGGGCGAAGATAGCATGGAGGACCTACTTACAGCCTAGTCATGCCTTCACCTTATGGATGCTAGCATATAAGAGACCGCCTACTAGGGATAGGCTGGACTACCTCAATGGCAAGAGCTGCACCCTTTGTAGATTAGAGGAGTCGTAGGAGCATCTGTTCTTCACAAGCAAGTTGTTCAAACAGTTATGGAGGATCAGATATTGGTTGCAGATGAGCCAAGAGATGTCCACATTTCGTAGGATGCTAAGGGTCATAATCCACTACTGTGGGACTAGTAGCTTGGTGAAAGCTCGACACCTTGCCATGTCATCCATGATCCACTATGTATATGGATGATAAGGAACCGTTCTATGTTTGAGAGTTTGAGATTTGATGTAGAGGTGGTTTTCAAGAAAGTACAAGTTCATATATATCAATCCTTGGATATCTACTTAGATATAATATTTAATCATATATAAATAACTATCCTTGACAAACATTGTACATCTTATTTATTATATATATTTACCTTTCATTAAAAAATAAATATCATGTCTTATTTTGGTGATTACGGCAACAAGAGTGACATATAGAAAGGTGGATATAAATATATTAATAAATAATATAGTATTAGTTAATAGCAATATTAAACATAGTTAGAATTAAGAAAATAAATGATGAATGAGAGAAAAAATAGTTTAAAACAAGCTGACTCATGGAGTTGAGCTTATAATCTGTGTCATATTTGGCTCGAACTCATGTTGCCCGTGCTATCTTAGTCCACAAACCCCCTCCGATAGCACCATCTCATGCCAATCATGATCTCGGCTCGACTCAATCTATTTGGTAGTTGGGTTGTGCTGGGCATTGTTTCATGTAGCAATCAAACACGCATTTAAAATTATAGAAATATTAAAAGTTGGGTTGCGCTGGGCATTGTTTCATGTAGCAATCAATCAAACACGCATTTAAACTTATAGAAATAGAAATACGGTAAATTATAAATAAATTTATAATCATAAGTTTAATTTTACATACAGTCCTATTAGAGACGGAGCTAAAAATTTCATATTCAAGAGGTGAAATGTATGTGTTTATATTAAAGGGAGGCGACCATGTCGTTGCCTCCCATTCGCCTCTCTTTCACCCTCTATTCCTATACCTCATGCATTTCTTATACTTAAAAATTGAGGAAGAGCAGCTACCGCCATCGCCCCCACTTTAGCTTCGTCCCTGGCCCTCATGTTCAAAAAAACTTTATTTTCACTCTCTGCATGAAAAGTTTTATTTACTTTAACTCGCTCATGTAAATATCATTACATAATTGCCCCTTAGATTTTTTAGGTACAAAAAATTTAAAAATAAGTATAATTTTCTTAAATTCAGCACTTTAAACTAGAATCAAGTATATTTTCTATCAAAATTGCCCCTCGGATTTTTATATACAAAAAGTCTAAAAATAAATACAATTCCTCCTAAATTCAGCACTTTAAACTGGAATTAAGTATATTTTCTATCAAATTGAGCCTGACTTTTTGCCTGCTTAATATAATTCCTTCTAAATTCAATATCATTTAAAGAAAATCTAGTATATTTTCTATCCAATTAAGTATTATTTAAAAAAAATCTAGTATATTTTCCATACAATTTAGGTAGAAAAAGAGTTAAGCTCAATTTGATAGAAAATATACTAAATTCTAGTTTAATGTACTGAATTTAAGAGGAATTATACTCATTTTAAAACTTTTTATACTTAAAAATATCAGAGATAATTAGGTAAATTAATGTCTACTATGTTTGACTAGGGAGTGGAAATAAAGTATTTTATCAATGAGAACTGCATGTAAAGTTTTATTTGTGATTGGGGACTGCATGTAAATTTTCTCAAACGGTAAATTAGAGAAAAATCCCTAATCATAACTTTAACTTTGCATGCAGTTCCCATGTCCAAAAAACTTTGTTTCAACTCCTTGCATGCAAAGTTTTATTTGATTCAACTTCCTTATACAAATATCGTTACGTAATCGCCCCTTATATTTTTTAGGTACAAAAAGTCCAAAAATGAGTATAATTCCTATTAAATTCAACACTTTAAACTAGAATCGAGTATATTTTATATCAAAATTACCCTTCAGATTTTTTTTAGGTATAAAAAGTCTAAAAATGAGTATAATTCCTCTTAAATTCAGCACTTTAAACTGGAATAGAATATATTTTCTATAAATTGAGCACGACTTTTTTCCTGCAAAGTATAATTTCTCCTAAATTCAGCATCATTTAAAGAAAATCTAGTATATTTTTCGTCCAACTGAGTACTATTTAAAGAAAATTTAATATATTTTCCATACAATTGAGGTGAAAAAAGTGTCGTGCTCAATTTGATAGAAAATATACTAATTCTAATTTAATATACTGAATTTAAGAAAAATTATACCCATTTTAAAATATTTTATACTTAAAAAATATTAGAAGTATTTAGATAAATTAGTATTCACTATATTTGATTAGGGAATAGAAACCAAGAATTTTATAATTGAAACTATATCTAAATTTATTTATGCTCGAGGACTGTATATAAATTTGCCTTTAAAAAAAATACTACGGTGATACGGAATTTTAATGTCCTTTCCATGATAATGTATTTTAAAAATCAATGTTAATTTGGTAGTGAATTTAACAATACCACAGCTATGCTATCCTTTAAAATTGAATTGTCATTTGAATACAATATCACTGACGAGAAAAATAAAATGAGAAACGATTGCATGCAGAAATCTGATAGTTAAAGTGTCTCCTGGTAAATTACCTTTGTTTCATGGGATGCCATATCCAACGGTTGGTCGCCTCCCCTGGTCAATTACTAAATTTGACAATATTACCTATTTGAGGTTAATTTCAAGAATCACACACCATCTGCTTCTCTCCGACGCAGCTCGGCATGGGCAGTGCTTTGGAGACACTCTGCGGCCAGGCCTTCGGAGCCAAGCAGCTAGACATGCTCGGCGTCTACTTGCAGCGCTCCTGGGTCATCCTCACCGCAACCTCCATCTGCCTCCTCCCCATTTACCTCTTCGCCACTCCGGTCCTCCTCTTCTTCCACCAGGACCCCCAAATTGCATTCCTCGCAGGCAAATTCTCCCTCTACATGATCCCGCAGCTCTTCGCCTATGCCCTCAACTTCCCCGTCCAAAAGTTCCTGCAAGCCCAGAGCAAGGTCATGGCCATGGCCGCCGTCTCTGCAGTGGCCCTACTGCTGCACCTCGTCCTCAGCTGGCTCCTCATTGCGCAGCTCAACCTGGGCCTCGTGGGGGCGGCCGTCTCGCTCAACGTCGCGTGGTGGTTCGTGGTGCTCGGTCAGTTCGCATACATCGCCATGGGGTATTGCCCTGGTGCTTGGAATGGCTTTAGCTGGGGCGCTTTCAGGGACCTCGCGGCCTTTTCCAGGCTCTCCATAGCTTCTGCAGTCATGATGTGGTACGCACACAAGTTGATCGTTAAATTGCCTCGCCTATACTCAACAACATAATGTAATAAGTAATGCATTTGCCTCTAATTATTTATGCAGCCTGGAGTACTGGTTTTACATGTTCCTCATTGTCTTAGCAGGCAACCTGAAGAACGCACAAGTTGCAGTGGCTGCTATTTCAATATGGTTAGTCTCCAACTGCTCAAGTATTCTAGTTTCTTAGCAATTAACTTGTGTGACCAATTGACTCTCCCCTTCCAGCATGAACCTATATGGCTGGGAGATTATGGTGTTCGTTGGCTTCAATGCTGCAATCAGGTGATTGACATATATATATATATATATATATATATATCCTTCATATTTATCTTTTTTTTTTCCTTCTAAAACAAATAGATATTCAATACGTACAGTGTTAGGATCTCAAATGAGCTGGGAGCACGCAGGCCTAGAGCTGCCAAGTTCTCGATACTGGTAGTCATTGTGTCATCACTCTTCTTTGGCATCCTCTTCTTCTCCTTGGTTTTGTTTCTCAGGGATGTCTACGGCATACCCTTCACTAAAAGCCCAGAAGTTGTGCATGCTATCACTGACCTTGCTTTGGTCTTTGCCTGCACACTTCTTCTCAGCAGCATCCAACCTGTTCTTACAGGTTCTTTTGGCAATCATCAATTCTTAATTTCCTAATTTTCAGCAACAGCTCGACATTTAATTACCTGAGCATTTGCAGGTGTGGCAGTAGGAGCTGGATGGCAGACATTGGTGGCTTATGTCAATTTAGGCTGCTACTATCTTGTGGGAATTCCTGCTGGTTACATTCTATTATTTTATTTTGATTTGGGAGTGAAGGTATATATAAGAATTTGATATGATATCATAATCCTTTTTTTCTTCCCATTTATTTCTTTGGGAGTCTTGACACAACGGTAAAATTACTGTTGTGTGACCTAGAGGTCATAGGTTCAAGTCTCAAAAATAACTTCTTATATAATAAGGTAAAACTGCATACAATAAACCCTTCATCGGGACACCATATTGGTGGGAGCTTTATACACCAAACTATCTTTTTTTTCTTTTAATTCATTTCTCCCATTAATGATTTTTGGATGTAGGGGATGTGGAGTGGAATGCTCATAGGAGTAGGATTGCAAACCTTAGTGCTCATTGGCATTACAGTGGGAACAAACTGGGACAAGGAGGTGATCATTGATTCAACCAGATCTATTTATGTTTTCTCTGTGAATTCATATAACTAATTAAAACTCATTTGAAGTTGAATTAAGATTAGCCATGTATTCATGCATACAGGCAAAGGAAGCACAATCTAGGATGAGGAAGTGGGGAAGCTCTGTGAATTAATCATGAGTCAACCAATAAAGGATATTGAGGAACAAATGCTATATTTGAGAGTGCCCTAAATGCAATTGCTTTAAAAATTATATTATTTATTTGATAAATAAAATTAACTATTTGAAGGTGTATTCTATATATATGTGATTTGATCTTAAACTTAATTAATGATGTGAACAATGACATTACATGAGAGAAACTGTGATTGTATTATAATTAATGGGTGTCTTCTCATGTGTAATTATGTACGTATTCAAATATTCCCTAGTTAATGAATTGATGAGACTGGACATCGTCAATTTTATGAGATTAACACATGTTATTATACTCATTGATTTAACCAAGTAGTTGATCCTTATTGGCAGAAAATATTGGGATGTTGAGAGTTAACATGTGGATGCTAGTTAAGGGTAACTAGTTTATCAGATGTGACCTGCTATGAGATTTCATATGGCTCTTTATATGTCAATGAAGATTTTATTACAGCTCGAATGTAAGTTTGCTTAGACTTCAAGTATTCAAGTCATCTTGGTCATGCAAGTTTATATTTTTGACATTTTAGCAAAATATCTCATAGGAGGTGTAGGTTTGGGATATTAGATATAAGTCAATATATCCAAAGATATTTGAATAATCCACAGAGGATTCACCAATCCTTTTATAAATGAGACGTATACTTTAAAGCCTCTTATCATAATTATTACTCATAAGGCTTTGGCTAAAACAAAACATGTCAAAAGGATGATCTTCTTAGACATGTATTTGAGTAATTTGAATTCACAAAGACAAGAAACTATAATTTGGGCTAAGTGTTACGTAGTCAGCCTAGTGGGGACTGACACTTAGACTATGTCCTGAACCAAGTGGGTATAAAATGAGTGAAAGGAACATACACATTGATAACTATAACTACTGAAGGGTTCAAAATTTATTCTGGGATCAACTATGATTTTTTGGTTAATTAGTGGTCATGATGTACTACTAGATGCCACTTATGATATATTCATAATTAACTGTTAATTATGAATGACCAACATAACTGAAAACCTATTGGGTCACAAACATTATGTGAATATCTAAAAGATGTAAAAAAAGTTTTAGAATGAGATTCTCAAATTAAGAAACATTAAGTCTGGTAGGACCAGACGAAGGGAAAATAGAACTATAAACAAGCCGAGTCGAGCCGAGCTTTGAGGTGTTCAAGCTTGTTTGATAAGATAACCGAGCTAAGCAGAGCTAAGCTAAAAATAAACTAAACCTTTGAAATGATTGTTCAAGCTTGACTTGATTTATTTTTTATGAGCTTGAATTTGTTTAAAGCTTGGCTTAAACTTGGTTCATTTATATGTTATTGAACTCTCAATTCAAGGTTTGCTTGAACTTGGTTCAAGCTTGGTTCGTTTGGATCTTATCGAGTTCTCAATTTAAACTTATTTGATTATTTGAAACTTTTACTTTTTTGATTAGTTATTGAACTTGATAATTTAAACTTATTTGTTTATTTTATTTTATTTATTTAGTATATTGATAAGAGATTTATTAATGAACATGGTTTATGAACATTATTTATGAACATTATTCACGAACATTGTTCACGAATATTAATGAGCTGAATACATATGTATTCAAGCTTATTTGTTTAGTTTAATGAACTGTTCAAGCTTACTTAGTTAATTGATCTTGTATATATTGAATGAATATAAACAAGATCTTACCAAGTCAAACACCAAGTTTTTTCATGAATATTTGGTTCATTTACAACCCTAAGGGCAAATATAGAAAGTATTTGTTGGGTCAGAAGCATTAGTGAACCACGCCTCTTGTAGGCGAGTTGGATCCACTTTGTTTTAGTTATCAACCAAAATTACTTTAGTTTTAAACTAAGTTGGTTTTGTTTTGAACTAAGCTTATTGGTAATGGATTGGGTTGGCTTATTGGGTATAGGTTTGCATTTTCTTTTTAAACCCGAATAAATATGTATAAAAACCCCTCCATGGGGAAAAAAAATTAAAGAATAGAAAAAATTTTAGATTTTATTTTCTTCTCCTCCTCTCCCTTTCCCTCTCTTATTGTTGCCACTAACCAAAAGGGGCTTGCCCCTTCTTATGTCTCCGTAGCCTAGTCCAGCCATCGATAGCCCTACCATTGGCTCTTACAGGCCCTTTGGACCATCTATCATCAGCCATAACTACCAGTAGCATCACCTCCAGTCGTCAGACAACAGCCAAGAGCTTGTTATGCCTTCCTTTTGGTGTTGCCGAGTTGCAATTACTGCTGGGCACCAAATCGAACAATGGGTTTTTCTCTCAGATAGAGTCATCTTCTCCCTTGGGTTAGTACTGAAACGGAGACACGACTTGTGGCTTTGCGAAGTCATCTTGAAGAAATCTTGGAGTGGATACAAATAGAGGCAAGCCTTATGAGTCTTGCTAGTTGATGCCATTTCCGTTAAACGTCATCCTACAAGTATAATTCCTAAATGAAGTTTTAATCTATTGTTATGTCTAGAACATGTGTTTTCTTGTGGTTGCGTGTGATGTTTGTGTTGGTGTAGGGAGCACCATAATCAAACGTATGTTTTGATATTATTAAAAGTTCAAGTTAAGTTTTCTTATTATATGATGAATTAATTAGTGTGCAGAATGCTCAACTTAGAAAGCCCTAGTAGGTTAGCTGCACCTGATATTAGACAAGAAAATTCTTAGCAGATTATAGAACTAGGCAAGAAGTCTAGATGGGTCAAGTGGGCCTTACATTTGGTAGGTGGACTCGATAGGTTTGGAGGACCCGATATTGAGTCAAGCGGAAGTCCTGACAGCTGATTAGATGCTGCGCGGTTAAGTCTAAATAGGTCTATAGGACCTGATGTTTGGTATGTAAGTTGAGGAAAGCTACTAGAGGTAGTGTGTGAGGTCCTGTCCTAGTAGCGACAAACCTCATGTGCTGATCTAATTAAAGAAACCGACAGAAGTATCTAAGTTAAGATCAAGACAATCCTAGCTGTCATACTCATATATATTTAATATCTATTTTGCGAGGATAAATATCTATTATCTAACTATGTATTGTAGGATCATATGACCCTTTGAAATTCAAAGGGTCATAATTTTTGACTTAGAACTTGGAATCGGGCTCTATTAGTGGTCACACGTGTATAACTCAGAGATCTTCATTTTACTAAGGGTTTGGTCGATTGAACAGGAGGTTCAATCAATTGATCTGTCCATTTTATTAGTCACTGATAAATGGGATCAGTCGACGAACCAATAGATCAGATCTTCGTAGGAAAGGAAACTGGGGATCAGTCGACTAATAAGCATGATTAGTCGAACAAATACTGAAGATCATGAGATTGCACAGATCAGATCAGAGCAAAGAAGGAAGGCACGAGGTTCAGTCGACTGATAAGAGAATTAGTTGACTGAAAGAATCAATTGACCAAATGATAGTTCAGTCAACTGAACCATATCTGTAAAAAGGTCTCAAGGTCCGAGCTTAAAATAACTTTTCTCTCCTATTCATTCTATCTCTATTACTACTGTTCGTGCAAGTGATGATACCTCTGCTTCAAAAATCTCTCCAACAACTTTGTTAAATCTTCATACTTTTGTTGTTGGTAAAATCTCTTCATACTTACATTTATTCATTGGCGATAGTAGGATTGTTACTATCATCTTTTCATAATGTACGATATGGCTTCCTCTAGAAGAACAATATTAGAATTGCCTAATGGAAGTGATCAAGGATTGCGAACCTTAGAATAGTAGTTACTGGAGTACGAACCAAGTAAAAAAGCTATCATGTCTGAGTTTTTACCTCTTTTTCTTCTGCTGTAAACTATACTTTTATTTGTTTTTATTATTATAAAAAGAAAAGTTTTCAAACAAATGAGATTTAGCTCCTCTCGTTCGTTCGAAAAGCTAGGTAAATCTCATGTATACTAAAAGCCTAGCTTTTTGTAAACGTTTATTTCGAAATAAGAATCGCATTGGTCAAATGCCTGCATTTATGTTAAATGTAGTTATCTATTTAATTTATATTATAGATAACATGGTGTGTGGTGTCACACAGAAGATCATGTTATCAGTTCCTTGTAAATTATAAATAGTAACTCACGACCAAGATGGATAGGGACAAACCATTGGAACGATCGTAGTGTAATTTGGTATCAGTTTATCTTGATTATAAAATTATACTAGTACACTATATGTGTATTGAGCAGGATCATTTAAGGTTGTTCAATTTATACTGACTATATAAAAGAATAAACATCCGTTATTATGGATGTGCATCCTCTTAATCCTTATATAATAACAAGCACGTATACTTAGTATTTATTTCTTTAACTTATCAATGGGTGAGATTTATTTCGTTAAATCAATAGGCCGGATAAGTTGGAAAATAAGATTATTTATATGGTGTGTTGTTGATTATAGAAGGAAATTGTGTCCTAGTTATCTATGTTGATGATGTCCCCTTGAGGAGCTCATAAGGATTGTCATGTAAACCTTGCAGGTGGACTTAGTCCGACATGACAATGAAGTTGAGTGGTACTACTCTTGGAGCTAGATATTAATTAAGTTGTCAGTAACTCATTTAATTAATAGACATTCGATATCTTAAACATAGGGAGATTAATGCACTCATGATAAGGAGCCCATAATGTAATATGAGATTAGTGTGGTAGTTCAATAATAACTCTTTAGTGGTATGAATTATTATTGATGAACTTGAGTTGGGTGTTCGGGGTGAACACAGGAAGCTTATGCTCATCAGGAGGTCAAAACTAATTCCTCCTCTCGGTTTCTATTGTAGCCTCTAGATATAAGTTTTTTTTTATTCACCCAAGCCCAACTTCTTACCCAAGCTAGGGGGCAGCCACATCCTTGCTTGGTGCCCAAGAAAGGGACCGCCAAGCCTTGCTTGGTGCCCAAGTTGAGGGTCGGCCAAGCCTTGCTTGGTGTTCAAGTAAGGGGGCTGACCATACCATAGTAGAAAAGGAAGATTTTATTTAAAATAAAATTTTGATAAAATCTTTTCTTTTTTGATGTCATCCACATGGTTTTAAAAGAGAGTTTTAAATTTTAAAATATTTCCTTTTATAGTTATCTACAAAGGATTAAAAGAGAGATTTTAATTTTGTTAAAATCTTTCCTTTTTTTATAGTTATCTATAATGTTTAAAAAGGGATATTTTAATTTTCATAAAACTTTCCTTTTTTGTAACTATGATTTAAAAGAGAAGTTTTAATTTTAAAATCTTTCCTTTTTTGTAGTCATCTATAATATTTAAAAGAGAGAGATTTTAATTGTTAAAATTTTCCTTTTGTAGCCATCACAATAGGAAATTTAAAAGAGAGAGATTTTAATTATTATTAAAATTTCTTTTTTTTTTCCCATGACCAAGGATTATAATAGAGAGGTAGAGGGTGCCTTATGGGACAACACATCTTCATAATTCCCTTGCTCCCTTAGGGCTGGCACCTCTTCTTCTTCTTCTCCTTGTGTGGCCGGCTCTCTCCCTTCTTCTCTCTTTTCTCTTTTTGCTCCCTTAGGGCCGGCGGCACATCAAGGGTTGGAAAAACCTTGGTGACCGGTTGCTTGGAAGGGAAGAAGTAGAGAAGAAGGTTTCCTATTTTGGCATTCCTTGGTGGCCGAAACTTGTAGGCAAAGAAGAAGGTTCGGGTGGATTTCATCTTGGTAGTTCGTCGCTCACACGCCGTCCAAGAAGAGGAGAGGAATACAACAGAAGATTAAGAGGTCTTTTAGATACAAAGAAAGGTATAACTAGTTATTTGTTTCCGCTGCATAATTAGTTCATGTTCTTTGCATGGATCCTGAAATACCAACATAAGAGCTAGCGATCTTGTGCTTCGATTGTTCTTTATGGTTAAACCTAAGGTTACTGTAAGGAGTTTAAATATTCAATTTCTTTGAAAGACTTTGTCTAGGAAGTGGTGGATGATCTCATA
>JBBMJZ010000010.1:6970693-6992844 GCA_037833815.1 Zingiber zerumbet | reverse complement strand
CACCTAAACCTTCATTAAAAAGTTGATGAAAATACCTCTTCCACCGCTCTTTTATTTCTCCATCGTTTACTAATACCCTATTACATTTATCTTTAATACATTTTATTTGGCTAAGATCTCTTGTTTTTCTTTCTCTCACTTTAGCTATTTTATAAATGTCTCTTTCCCTTTCTGTTGTATCCAATTCTATAATGAGGATATTTTCTATTGAAAAAAAATGCACACAATGAATTTGCACAAGGCCTTGAAACAAATTCAATGTTTTCTTTGTGGACGTCTAAAAAATTGGATATCAAAGAGGCAACTTTAAAATATTGCATGTTCCATGTTGATTCTTTTCTACTTCTTTTTAATAAAAATATCAAATATGAAATTCATGTGATGCAAAGTCAACAAATTGTGTTCACTTGTAAAATGTGTAGAAGTTCTATACTCCCAAGTTTAAGGGAAGAGGCCTTTTTTTGTTCATTATTCAAAAGGACTAGATGGAGAATTTGACATAGTACTTATCTCATGCCTTTTCTACTTATTGTATCTAATATTGTGTACTTCCACAATGATATGTAACTCACTATTCACCTTTTCATAGGTCCATGTATCATCAAAATATTAATGCAGTTCTTGCATTTCATATTGTTGGGAAAATTTAGTGGTCATGCTCTATTATCAACATGCTTATTTGTTATTTGCACTGCTTTATCTACTGTCCCTTCTAAAAAGTTAGTTATACTTGAAGACTGCTGATTCTATAATAGTAATCCTTCTATTAATCATCTTTACCAGGCTTCCCAGGACAAGAAGAGTTTGGATGTAGGGGCAAACCTTTTTGTTGGTAATCTTGATCCGGTAAACTATCTTCCTATGAACACTTTTTGCCAATTGGTAGAACATGTAAATTTTATGTTTTATTACAGGATGTAGATGAGAAGCTTCTCTATGATACATTTAGTGCATTTGGAGTTATTGTAACAAATCCCAAGGTAATGTTTCACATAACTCTTTTGTTTTAGATAACATCAGTCAGAAGTTTATGTTGTCCATGCCTTCAATTATTAATCTTAGGAGTATAAAATTATAAAGTTACTGTATTCTAATTTGTCTATACTATATACGAAAAGGAAATAATAAAGGAATGTGAGGGAATAGTTATTTTATTCTAATTTGCAGAGTTTCTATATTTTGGATCTAGTGCTCCATAACAAGGAAAGATTGATACAAAATATTCATAAATGGAAGTTGAGTGGTGAAAATGGAGGAGCTTATATGGTCTTGTGCAATCATCCTAAGCTTCTAGGTTAGTGGTTTTATTTTGATTTGATCATGTTATGATTAATCATACTTTATCAGTCAAAATACCATATGTTTAGGAATAATATATAGAAATTGACGTGGTGGAGATAAGTAAATTTACATGGTGGAAATAAGAAAGTTGAGTAAACCCTATGAATGTAATATGAGAAAAAAATAGATTACCTGTTTTGATAATACACCAATAAGGAAAAAATAAGATAACATAGTATTGACTTGTTATAAGTTTAAAAATGATTGATAGATTCTATTGTTAAACAAGTTTATGATTTGGCTGGAGCCTGGAGGTATAATATTTGTGTAGTCAACCTTAGTTAGTGTAGACTCATGGTTTCTTTATTGTTATAACAATACAGAG
Source organism: Zingiber zerumbet (assembly GCA_037833815.1). Taxonomy (NCBI): domain Eukaryota; kingdom Viridiplantae; phylum Streptophyta; class Magnoliopsida; order Zingiberales; family Zingiberaceae; genus Zingiber; species Zingiber zerumbet. The sequence continues at coordinate 6,991,178 of JBBMJZ010000010.1, read as the reverse complement.
TTAATTGGTAGGATATAATCCATGTCCCCAACTTCAAATGTTCAGTCATGGCTGTGTTTGTGTACTCAAAATGAAAGTTCTTGTCATGTTAAGAAGAAGCGTGTCTTATATACTCACTCAATTCTTACACATAGGCTTGCTATTTGATATTGAGTTGAATGTTGGCTATGAAGCGAACACATGAGCAAAAAAACATGGGAGTTGTAGAGATGAGGATGAAGGGGAGCCTTGGCGCAACGGTAAGGTTGTTGCTTTGTGACCAAAAGGTCACGAGTTTGAATCCTGGAAACAACCTCTTGCAAAAAATAGGGTAAGACGGTGTACAATGGATCCTTCCCCGGGATCCCGCATGGCGGGAGCTTCGTGCACCGGGCTGCCTTTTTTAGTTGTAGAGATGAGGATTTTAAGGTGGATGTTCGGACATACAAAGATGGATAGGACATGAAACAAGAACATTTGAAAGAAAGTCAGGCTTGCGTCTATTGAGAGAAAACTCCGAGAGATACATTTAAGATGATATGGATACGCACTTAGTTGTCCAATAAATGTTCTAATTAGGCGATACGAGACCATAACAAATATGCACATTAATAGAGGAAGGAGAAACCAAAGAAGATTTAGTTAACAACGATAAAACAGGATAAAATTCATTTAAATATAGGTGATGATATACTAAGGGATGAAGTTCAATAATATAGGAGGATCCATATAGCTCCTTTAATTGTTCTTAAGGTTCTTTGCTATTTATAGCTGGTAGATTGCTCATCTTGATTTGGTTTGGGTAGTACCTTAGCATTATAGGTCGAGGTTTGATGGAAAACTCGTGTAAAGTAGCTCCGATAATTTTTTTTTCTTTTTTTTTTTTGTGAGTAGCTCCGATAAATGATATAACAATAGAAAATGGGTTGAGATTGTATAAACATTCAAAGATGTCTAATAAATTCTATAGAGTTTAATCTATAAGTGAAAGGTGCAAGGATACCCAAAAAATTAATCAATGGAATGAAAACAAATAATATCTTATAGATAATATTAATATTAAAATATATAAAAAATCTCTTAGTTTAAATATAGTTTAAATTAATCAAAGTTAATATGTATATGTTAAAGTCATTTGAAGTTATGATTTATATATTTAATAAATTTGCTTAATTGAAAAAGCCTACTTATAACCAAGGTTTAAAATTTCGACCCGTGCCGATGTTTCGATCTTGGACAAGAACGATATAGTTTCGGTACTGTATCGTGTCGTGTAGATATAGTTTCGGTGTATTTTAAATATAAAATATATTAATTAAAAAATAAAATATTTAACAAAATATTTAAAAATAAACAATATAAAAAAATAATCTTAAAAAAAAGAAAAAGATATGAAAATAGATAATAAATAAATAAATTTTTTGAGGGTTTAATAAAGTCTATTTAGATTATCTCCATCATAACTAGGAGTTGATTAAATAATTAACCTAAGTTTAATTAAAAAAATCCGAAATCCAACACCACTCGCGAGCTCGCGCTACTTCGGCGGTGTTGCAGGATTACGCGACCCCTCAGCCATGGCCACCGGGATCGCGTGACTCCTCCGGGCCGACCACGGTGGTCGTGCGACCCTTCTGCAGAAGTCATAAGGTCGCACAACGTCTTCGTGGCAGCAAGGAAAGGGTTATGCGACCCCTCTGCTGCTGTTGCGAGGTCGATCAACCCCTTCGCTGCGACCATGAGGTTGCGCACCACGTCGCAACTGTCGTGAGTTTGGTGTCGGGCATGGGGTCGTGCAACACATCGTAGCTGTCATGAGTCTGGTGCCAGGGTCGTGCCGGTGCCGGTGCCGGTCGCCGAGCGGAACAAGATGTTTTTCCCGTTTCAACCGTCTCGGCACGACACTTTAAACCATGCTTATAACTGCATAGTTTATTAAAAAAACATGAATGCCACCCTTGCCACCCACCCCAAGCCTATCTTTGTTCTTTCCCATGCCACATGAGTCGACCAGGAAGCTATATAGTAGAAAAAGGTAATTGTTTGCTGAGCTAAACAATTGATGCCTCCTTATCCAAGGTTTCTTGCCTGCGCTTCCTTCACCTCTCTTCTGTTGCTGAAAGTTTCTATCTTTCTGCTTGCTAAGTCACCACCTCTGCATTCCTTCAAGAGCTGAGGCTTATGTCTCGATCGGTACCAGATGAGAAAAGATTGTTACAATGCAATACCAATATGGTTTTCACTAGTGTCGTGGATATATTTGTGCTAAGTTACTGCTGGTTTTAGTTGAAGGGCAAAACAATCAAAGTTTCACCTTACTGACTGAAATGTTTCAAGCCTTAGTTGGGATAAACACAACTATGATTTAGGACTGAGATGTCGGTGAATTTCATTTATTTGAATGCTTGTATTATTGTTTAGAGTGTGGAAAAAAGCATTATGTTGATGGGTGTGTAGTTTTTAAAACTTTGCTGAATTTAGAAATGCAGTTTAGTAATAAGAAAATAATCCATGAAATAGCTAAGATGATGAACATTAAATTTCTATAATCAAGAGTTTTAGATATCTAAGGATCTATTATTTAACAAGAAGGGAATATTGATGAAGTTGTTTAATAGGAGAGAGAGAGTGGCTAAAATGGAGAGGAACTTATGTAATTTATGTGATAGCCATGTAAACTTTTGTAATACCGAAAGTACCTGTCTTACTTTGTGGTTCACAGAAGAGAATGATAAGATGGATGTATGAAATTACTAGATAGAATAAAATAAAATATACTGTTATTAGGTGCTGCTCTAATAGATGATAAAATCATAAAGAGAGGCTCAACTTATCTGTACTGTAATTCCAGTGGTTGTCTTGGATAAGATTCTTATAATTGCTTTACAAAGAGAGGCTAGCATGCAACAAGTAGTCTTTTAGCAATTTTTGAGCAGGTTTTTTTAAGCATTTTTTGATTGATTAATTCACAGCTCATTGTAATTTTGGATTAGGTGGAAATGCATTTGTGCGTTTTACCAGAATACCATTGTCAATTTTGTATGTTCATATTAATAAATCCTATTCGTAGTTCTCTGTATAGCATTTATCCTTTGGCCTTGCAAATTGTGAGTTTTCAGATAATGCGTGACCCTGAGACTGGAAACTCTCGAGGATTTGGTTTTGTTAGCTATGATTCTTTTGAGGCATCTGATGCTGCTATAGAGGTACTCCTGGAACATTAAAGTTGTACTTATTCTATTGAAATTTTCTTATTACTCTTCTTATGTGGTTCTTTTTTTTTTTGTATGTGTACTGCGATCAGTCAATGAATGGTCAGTATCTTTGTAATCGTCAAATCACTGTTTCATATGCTTACAAGAAAGATACTAAAGGAGAACGACATGGCACCCCAGCAGGTATCTTTTCTTTCTCAAATAAACATGCTAACTCACTGTGCCTAGTTCCTGCTTCCTAACTTGAGTTGATATAGTGCTGCATAAAAGCTTTGCAACGTTAACAAACTTCAAGGTATGCAGTCCAACACTTTTAGGTTGTTTGAGGTCCAACTATTTTGGATCTTTTCTTCTTACAAAGTTCACTAGGTGTACTGAGGAACCTTAAATTCTTTGATTCTTTCAGTTACAATGGATCTAAATACCTCTTATTTTTAAGTTGGATTAACTCAAGCCAAATGATCAGAAGCTCAGTGGTTATAGTATATTTCCTTTCAACCTATTTTTCTCTCCAACATTGTCTTCAATTTAACTACTTTTTATACTTTGTAATGCAAGCACTTATTCTGCCTCCTCTATTGACCATATATCCATCTAATCAATGACAAATCATCATGTTTCTTGGACTGGGGTAGTAGGACAATCCAGCACAGGTGTGAACTCCTATGTCCCAACATGACTATTTTTTTTAAAAAAAAATTACACGTAAGGATTGACAATAATGCTTTCAATTAATACTCATGCCTATCAACTACTGTCTCCATAAAAAAAACCTAGGTTACACAAATATTATGTTTTCTTATTTGCACAATCTAAGGGTTCACAGTAGCCATACAAAAATATTATTCTTCTCGCCAGCCACATGTTCAGCTTGAGCTTAGTTTGGCTGCCCTCACAGGCATAATTGAGTTGGTATTCGGTGGTAGAGTTGTTTCATTGGGCAAGGATTGATTCCCGCTAGGTTCATTCTCCTAAGGATTAAATGTCCTCCCACCTAAGAGGCCGCTTGTACCATAATTTACCTTCCTTCATCTTACTGTGGGGCTGACGATGAGGGACACCAAGGGTGAGCAAAATCATCTTTTTTGCTTCATTGAGCTTAGTTTGGTTAATTTCATGTTATTTATGATTGAATAAGGGACTAAGCAAATCTTTTTTATCTTGGTTATACCTTTATCCTTTATATGTTTCTAGAGTGGCTCTTCATTAAGTTAGCAATGATTTCTAGCTACTTTATAGTTGTTGCGCAAAGAGGGGGCAACACCTCTCAACCTCGAATGCGGAAGAAGAGGAAGAGAGAAAGAGATCGCGCAGAGCAACGAGGCAAAGACACACAAAAGGAGCAAACACGAGGAAGGAGAAGAAGAGAAAGAAGAAGAGTTACCGTGGTTCAACAACGTGTCCATTCCACAAAAATGACCTAAGTTTTTTTAAAATTCTCTCTACACAATAGAATCACATTCAATGATTCTTGTGATTGTACAATAGATTTACAATGATCCTTATAAATAGTGCATAAACCCAGACTCGGTAAAATCATAACAGAATTGTTATGAAAAATCGCAACAAAATTATGTTATAAAAAACCGTAACGGAATTTTGTTATATAAAATCGTAACAAAATTTTATTACGAAAAATATTAACAGGTTTTTCTTCCATGACATCCATCGCATTGACCTTTATCTAAATGTAAGACACCCGTTAACAATCTCCACCTTGGCGAATATTCACCCCTTCGAAGAAGCGAGTATCTTAACAAAACTCCATCTGGATCTCTAGGTCTGAGCTTCCTTCCTCTAGTATCAAGTTCAATAAATGCTTGAACTTCTCATGTCTATAACATTGTTTGCCGTGTAAACCTTCTCAAGTTGAATTTCCTCGAAACAATCAGCTCTCTGATCTTGTGAAACCTCACATCAATGTGTCTGGTTCTCGCAAGATACACCTGATTCTTCGGCAAATAGATAACACTCTGACTATCACAAAATAACCTGACTCCACCTTGTTGAACGCCCAGTTCGCTGACCAACTCTGTAAGCTATAAAACTTCCTTCGCTGCTTCAACTGTTACCATGTACTCCGACTCCGTAGTAGACAATGCAACAATAGATTGTATTATAGATTTCTAATATATAGGTCCTCCTGTCACAATGAACACATATCTTGAAGGTCTTTTGTAGTAGACCTTCTGTCATCTAAATCTCTTGCATAGTTTGCATCTACATACCCAGCAACTGAAAAGGATTTTCCAGTTGTCTATTGAATATAATGCCATAATCAGCTGTATTTCTCAAGTATATGAAAATCCACTTCACTGCATTCCAATGTTGTCGACCAGAATTTAAGAGAAACTTGCTCACCATACTAACAACTTGCGTTAAATCTGGTCTCATGCAAACTATGACATATATTAGACAACCAACTGCACTATCATAAGGAATCTTTGACATCTCTTGGATCTCATCATCCGTCTTTGGACACTGTGCGCTGGATAACTTGAAGTGATGCGCTAGGGGTGTGCTCACGAACTTTGCATTCTTCATGTTGAACTTATCCCGCATCTTCTCCACATAACTACGTTGAGACAACCATAATCTCTCTGCAGCTCTATCCCTGTGAATCTCTATCCCAAGAATCTTCTTGGCGTCTCCCAAATCTTTCATGTCAAATTCCTTGCTCAGTAGTCTCTTCAATTTATCAACCTCTTTCATCTTCTTTGTAATAATGAGCATGTCATCTACGTATAGTAGTAAGAAAACCAATGATTCATCTTCAAGGCTCTTCACATATATGCAGCAATCATACTCACATCTCCTATATCTGTTTTAAATTATATATGAATCAAAACGTTTGTACTATTGCCTAGGAGATTGTTTTAATCCATAGAGCGATTTCTTCAACTTGCAAACTAACCGCTCTTGTCCGGGCTAACTAAATCCCTTAGGTTGTGACATAAAAATCTACTCCAAATTTCCATGAAGAAATGCCGTCTTCACATCCATTTGCTCCAGCTGTAAATTGTGATGTGCCACCAAAGCCAACACTGCTCTAATTGATGTATGTCTTATAACTGGATAGAAAATATTTTCATAGTCAATCCTCTTTTTCTGTGAATATCTCTTTGCTACCAACCGAGCCTTAAACGTCACTTCTTCTCCCTCTGACATTGCTTCTTTCTTTTTGAATATCTACTTGCATCCTATAGCTTTCTTTCCTTCGGGAAGTTCCACTAGATTCCACGTTTGGTTCTTATGCAACGACTCCATCTCCTCTGCCATAGCACCCGTCCACTTGTCCTTCTCAAAGCTGTGTATCGCCTCCTGAAAAGATGTAGGGTCTCCGCTACTAGTAATAAGTGCATAAGATATCAAGCCTTCGAATTCGTATCTGGTGAGTGGTTTTATGACTCGTCTTATTTTACCACCAGCTATAGTATAATGCTCCATGTGCTCTGAGCTAGAATCATCGGAGTCATGAGTCTCTATCTCTACCTGCACAACATCTTTCTCTATGTTGCTATGTGGTATTTCCTTTCCTTCTTCATGAGTATGCTGTAGCATAACCTTCTTGTCAAACACCACATCTCTACTGATCACCACCTTGTTTTCCTTAGGATCCCAAAACTTGAAGCCTTTAACTCATTTCTAATACTCCAGAAAAATGCACTGCTTTGACTTCGTATCCAGTTTTGATCTTTCCTCACTAGATATGTGCATATATGTTGGACATCCAAAAATCTGAAGATGAGAGTAATCTACTTGATTCTCTATCCATACTTCCTCTGATACTTTGCCTTCTAGTGTGTTCCTTGGTGATCTATTAATGAGATAACATGCTATGTTAATTGCTTCTACCCCAAAATTTTTTGCTAGCCCTGCATTCAACCTGAGACATCTTGGCTTTTCAATGATTGTCCTATTCAACCTTTCCACTGCCCCGTTCTACTGAGGTGTCTTGCGAACCGAGAAATGTCTCATTGTCCTATATTGCTCACAAAATTCTTGAAATTCGAATCTGTGTACTTAGTCTCATTGTTTGACTTAAGACATTTGATTTTCCTTTCAGTCTGGTTCTCCATTTCAGTTTTCCACAAAAGTTTTCGACTTATAACGCATAAAGTATACCTTTTGTGAGTAATCATTAATAAAACTTATAAAATACAAGTGCCCTCCACGTGATGCTACACTGGCTGGTCCAGATATCCGTATGTACGTAGTCCAGAATCCCCTCCATCTTGTTTGTTGCCATCTTGAATTACACTTTGCTATGTTTCCCCCATAGAATTTACAAAATTCAAGGTTGCACGTCTTGACACCCTTCAATAAATCTCTTGTGAAGTTCTAGCATCCCATGTTCACCCATATGCCCTAATCGCATATGCCACAAGACAGTACTGTCTGATTCAGACTCCACCTATGTGACTCCGCCTACAACTGTAGTCCCTATCAACTTTTAGATATTCCTTCCTATCTTTTGTCCTTTCATTACCGTTAGAGCTCTCTTGCTGATTTTTATCACCCCGCTCACTGATTAACTAATACCATCTAGTGTGTCTAGTAAGATCAAGTTCTTTCTTAGGTCTGGTATATATTTGACATCACATAGGATTCTGATTACACCATCAAATGTCTTGATTCTGACGTTCCCTATGTCGATAACTTTGTATGACGTATCGTTTCCCATCAACACTGAACCAGAATCCACTGCCCTATAGGTGTCAAACCAATTCTTGTTTGGAGTTGTGTGATATGAACATACAGAGTCTAAATCCATGCATCCATTAGTTGCTCCGAACTCGACATAACTGATAGCATATCTCCATCACTGCTCTTTGAATTTTCCTCTTCAACTATGTTTGCAAACTTTGCCGAACTATCTTTGCTCTCTGCAACATATTTCTTTATCTCTAGACAATCTCTCTTGATATGACCTTTGCCTTCACATTTGTAGCACGTGATCACCTTCTTTCTTCTCGACTTAGAACGAACCTTGTTGTTGTTACCCGATTCATGTCAAGATTTGCTCCTACCACCCTCGTAGTTTCTATTTACCACAAGTTCTTCCTGAGAAACTCCATTGCTTGTTTTCTTCTTTTGGTGAATATCTAGCAACGCACATGTGATCTTCTCCAATTTGGGAGTTTCCCTATTCTACATCAAAGTAGTAACTAAATTCTTGTACGTAGGAGATGAAGGTAGAGAATTCAACAACATCAGCGCTTTGTCTTCATCTTCGATCTTCACATCAACCTGCTTTAGATCACTCACAATCTGGTTGAATACGTTGATGTGCTGATTCAGATCGGTTCCTTCTGTTATCTTCAGCCCGAATAATTTCTGCTTGAGATAAGCTTGCTTGTAATGACTTTGACATATACCGGCTTTCCAGCTTTTGCCAAACTACTACCGGTGACTCCTCATCCATAACATGGTACACATTACATCATCCGTTAGACAAAGCTTGATTGTTGCTACTACCTTTTCCTGAAGTTCTTTACAATTTGATCTTTCCATGCTTTCCGGTTTCCTTTCTCCTAGCGCCTTCACCATGCCTTGTTGCACTGAAAAATCCTTGACCCTTTGCCATAATCCGAAGTTTCCGGTTCTATCAAACTTCACAATATCAAACTTCGCAGAAATCGTCCCCTACATGTTGAAAAAATCTGCCAAAAACCTGTAGCTCATACCAATTGTTGCGTAAAGAGGAGGCAACACCTCTCAACCTCTAATGCGGAAGAAGAGAGAAAGAAATCATGCGGAGCAACGAGACAAAGACACAAAAGGAACAAACACGAGGAAGGAGAGGAAGAAGAGAAAGAAGAAGAGTTACCGTGGTTTGGCAGCATGCCTACTTCATAAAAACGACCGAAGTTTTATTAGAATTCTCTCTTCACAAGATCACATTCAATAATTATTGTGATTGTACAATAGATTTACAATGATCCCTATAAATAGTGCATAAACCCCATACCTGGTAAAATCGTAACAAAATTTTGTTATTAAAAATCACAACAGAATTCTGTTATATAAAATTGTAACAGAATTTTATTACGAAAAATCTTAATAAATTTTTTTTCCTTGACATTCATCGCATTGACCTTCATCCAAATGAGTCATCCGTCAACAATAATTTTGATAGACCCACAAAGTTATGGCCAATAAATGAGAAAACGACCATCAAATAATTAATTAAAAGGACAGACTTATGGTCTGTACCACAAAGTTGGTGATAGTGCATTACAAATGGCAATCATGATAAGGGCACGATGCTTGACCTATGAGACACGCATGCCTAATAGATTGTTGTCAAAGGCGACTTTGGTCCTAACAGGGCCACCCTAGATTTCGAAGGCTCCAGTGCGCAAAAAAAAAAACCCTTTGTATTTATATAAAAATAATAATAAAATCGATACTATAAAAGTAATTTTATTAATAGAATAAGGATTTTACCATAATAAAAAGGGATCAAACAAACTAATGAGTAATCTAAAATCATTTTTCATTTAATCATGCACCAAGCTAAATCAACATGAATCAAACAAGAAAACTCTACCTAAATTGAAGCCTCGAAGGGTCTAAGCACGTGTGTAGTGTCAGTGGGTATCGGTGGTGACGCAATGATGCAACGACGACAACACTGAAAATCACATTGTGGGAACTAGGAAGGTGGCTGTTGGTAGCGGTCAAATGGGCGAAAGTGAAGAGTTTGAGTGTGAGACGGGGAGCAAAAGTGAATTTAGGGTTTAGGAAGAAATAGAAAAAAAACAGAGGAAGAAAAGATATGATGGAGCTCCCTCCCATGGGTATTTCTCTCTTTTATTATTGACACTTTTACACAAAAAAAATCTACAATCATTTTAAATTTTATAATTAGATCTTTTTAAATTAATTTTTTATTGAATAAATACTAATATAATTTTTTACTAATAGAAACGGAGCCCTACCCGAGGTGAGGCCCTGTGCACCGGCCCCACCTTGACCACCCTAGGGCCAGTCCTGGGTCCTAACTTGTTTCGTTAGCAGCCTCATGCACTTGTAATGCTTCAGATTTCCTTATGAGATATTTGATATCAGGATTCATACCCATAGGAGATGATAGCTTGAGGAAAAAAAAAAAAATTGAGTGGCATAGAAGTTTGAGCCATCGAAGACATTAAGATACATATCCCAAGTACTTGAGGTTGGTATATGGAGGCCATTAAGTGCTTTGTGAGGTTATAATATTCCCGTTTTTCTTAATTGTAGTGTTTGTGAAAAAATATATATATATTCCCTTAATAAGTCTATTACTTTTTGTCTATCAGGTATAATTTTTATCTAATTGGTTGTCTTGATAATAATGAAAATATAAATTTAACTATTTCTTCCTAGACTTTTATAAAAAATATATCATATTAATTGTGAACTTTTAAATTTAAGAAAAAGCCTGTGTGATGCACTGGCTATGGACTAGTAAATCTCTAAACAGGAATCATCAAACGGATACATTTAGCATGCTGACTTAACAGATGTCAACTGGAAATTTACAGCGTAATAAATTTATTAGAATTTTATATACATGATTCATTTGTTAATTTTTGAAAGTACATATATATTTGTTAAAAGTCAAAAATTTCACATCCTTTCAACTGTTAGTATACTTGTTATTGAACTATGCCTGTTCATTTCTGTAGTGTTCTAAGGTTCAAGGTTGTATCCTAATTTGACAGGATAATGATGTGGTTTGTTCACCTTTGTTCAAGCTTTCTCGTGCATAAGCCACTTTCGTTGTCCTTGCAGAGCGAGTTCTGGCAGCTAGCAACCCAGGAACTCAGAGGATCAGGCCACATACCTTGTTTGCCAGCGGACCACCTACCCTTCCCAATGGGGCTCTGGCGAATGGACCAATTCCTGCAGCAATCCCTCCCAGGCCATTCATGAATGGCTCTATCCCTGCCATTCCAGTCCCAGCAGTACGCCCCCCACCACCACCAGTTGGCCAATTTCCTCCTCCCATGCAGTGGCCTGCGCAACCACAACCTGGTCAAGCCTTTCCTCAACATGTGATGCCGCCGCCACCGTTTCAACAATTCAGACCTCCGGCCAACATGCCCCCTCCAACTACAGGTATGATGAGGCTGCCGCCACCACCATTCGGTGCCGGGGTTCCACCTGCTCTATGGAGACCTCCCCCTCCCCCTCAGCAGATGGCTGGAGGGCCTATGCCTCCAATGCCGATGTCCATGCCACCACCTCAGCTGCCAAATGGATCTGCTCAATAACACCCGCGAGCTCCTTCGTGTTAAACAACTAAAGAGCTTATTTTGCCTCCGGATAACAATGGCATTATTTACCGTTGATTTTGTAGGAATCTGTAGAGAATCTATTTTTTTTTACGAATTTGTTAGTGTCATTCTAAATTTTGCATTTAGAATTCTCAATCTGACTCATCAACAATATGTTGTAGTTAGGAGCGTAGCCAGAATTTAAATTTAGGTAGGGCTAACTATCGACAAGACATAACCTCTATTTGCATACATAGACTCAAGGAAGTGGCCTCCTCACGTGCGGCCGCTAGCGAAGCGGTTGCTCATCACCTGGTGAGGCAGTGTCTCCCTCGTGTGCGGTTGCTTTGTGGATGATTGCATGCTAATTGGTTGCTGGTCACTTGGCGAGGTAGCGTTCAACTCATGAGCGATCATCGCTCGTTGCCTCATCGACCACCACTCAGGCGGCTGATGCTCGTTGGCTTTTACTCAGTGATGGAATTTTATTTTGTTGAATAAAAAATAAAAAATTTAAGTTAACTTTAAATAGTGAATTCCTCGTTTGCTGCGAAGAGTAAAGGAGATCATGTTAGGAGTAAGTTTACGATAAAAACATAAAAAAAAAGTTAGAATTAATATGTTTATTAACTTATAAGTATATTTATAATGACTTTTATAAAATTTATCATTCTAATTTGATATTTTAAAATATTATTTTCAAATTTGATATTTTAAAATTTGTCAACACATGAGAATGACCAATTAATGGATTTATATGAAGCTGAGGCATAAAAAATCAAAATTATTATTGATTTTTTTAGAAATGAGGTGGGGCTGGAGCCCACCCTAGCCCAAGGATGGCTCCACCCCTGTCGGTGGAAGTATGTGATATATGTTATTTGTGCTTGTGCTTTCATTGCTGCTACATTGCTTCGCCGTCTTTCTACTATTCCGGTGACTGACTTGAGCGTTGGAGGACCAACATCGGGGACTCCTTTCCTGATCTGACACTAATATTCTTTGTGTTGTAGAATGGAACGAAATCTTCATACGATCAACCGAGGAGCCACATCTTTAACCAACCATCTTCACCGTTTTTAAATAGGACCAAACAGTGTCGGAAATGTGAACCAAAAGACTCTGATTCGTCTGTACATGCTGTATTTCTCAAATCTCGTACATTTATCTATGAATCTGTTGGATATTTTCTTCATTGCAAGTTGGCAGAATTATTTTCGTCAGACTGGCCCAGAACCGACGTCGGTGACGGTGAGAAATCATCTTCTCTAACTTTGACATCCGTGGTCTGATTCTGAAGGGGCAGATTAAATGAGGAATGAAGAATAATAGAGGAAAAAAAATAACATAAATAAGGGCGGAGAAGCCTGTAACACCTACCTGAGTGGTGGGTCTGACAGTTACGTTCCAGATTCTTAGATAGGCGTGGTCTGAGCAAGGAATGAGGGAGACTAAAGAATGTGGCCGATGCAGTGAGTCATAACGGTCAGAAAGAGGAGCTGAGGAATTGGATCCACGTAATCCCCTTTATTTACCACAGTGAATGTCTTATCGTCTAGTGTTTTGAGGATGCGCATTCGATGGATTACACAGGCGGTCGCGTGTCCACTTGGATGAAATCGCCGACCCCATTAGCAGTGCTACGATGGCCGATGAAATGACTGAGACATGATTTAGGCCCTAACAAGTGTGGCTTGCGTGTTGGTTATTGAGTTTGGACTGAATATACAGAACGAGTTCGATTACATTCTATGAACAATTACATCACCAATAGTCAAATTTTTTGTGATTATCAAATAAAAAACAACTTTTTGCTTTTTAGTTTTCAAAATATCCAAACCGTAATTCATAGTTTTAAAATATCAAAACACATACCAACTTTTCATTTAACCATCATCCTTAAATCAATTCGACTAGAAAAATTTTCTAGTTGAATTGATTCTTTTTTTATGTGTTTGTAAAAACTCATCAATCATTTCCGGTCAAAACCGAACCGGCTGATAGGGCTAGAGATCTCAAAATGACATGAAATCAGTTATTATATGTTCATCTAATTTTTCTAATTATAAAAATGCTATCAAACATTAATTTGACCACATATATTAAGAGTGGTGTTATTTTAAAATACAAATATATTTAAAAAATTAATTCATTTTTAAAAAATTACTATTCTCAATATATTTGGTCAAATTGATGTTTGATAGCATTTTGACAATCGGAAAAATTAGACAAACAAATAGGATCTTTTTTCATGTCATTTCGAGGTCTCTATATCCATCAACCAGTTTTGATCGAAATCAACTGATGGACTTAGAGACCTCAAAATGACATGAAATCAGTTCCTATATGTTGGTTTAGTTCTCCCGATTGTAAAATGCTATCAAGCATCAATTTGACTCAATATATTAATAGCAGTGATTTTTTAAATACGAATGTATTTAAAAAATTAATTCGTGTTCAAAAAATCACTACTCTTAATATATTTGATCAAATTGATATTAGAGAGAATTGATATAATTAATCATAAGAATTAGAAGAACTCATAAGATATGCTTTCACTTCATTAAACTGGTTTTATGTCATTTCAAGATCTCTAGGTTCATCAGCCGGTTTCGATCAAAATCTACTGATGGACTTAGAGACATTGAAATCACATGAAACTAGTTTCTATGCGTTTGTCTAGTTTTCATGATTGCAAAAATATTATCAATTTGATGCAATATATTGAGAGCAGCGGTTTTTTAAATACGAATATATTGAAAAAATTAATTCGTGTTCAAAAAATCACTACTCTAGATCGAATTAATATTTGAAAAAAATTATATAATCATAAGAATTAGAAGAACTCATAAGATCTACTTTCACTTCATTAAACTGGTTTTATGTTATTTCAAGGTCTCTAGGTTCATTAGCCGAATTCGGTCAAAATCACCTAGAGACCTTGAAATGACATAAAACTAGTTTCCATGTATTTGTTTAGTTATTATTATTGTAAAAATACTATCAAATATAAATTTGATACAATATATTAAGAGCAGTGATTTTTTGAACACGAATGTATTCGAAAAACTAATTTATATTCAAAAAATCACTACTCTTAATATATTATGTCAAATTAATTTTTGATAGTATTTTTATAATTAAGAGAATAAGATGAACATATAAGAATTGATTTCATATCATTCCGAGATCTCTAGCTTCATCCGTCGATTTTAATCAAAAATAGTTGATGAATTTTTTTAAATAGAATAAAATTTATTCAACTGATTTATTTTTTCAGTCGAATTGATTTGATAATGAACATAAAATGAGAAATAGGGACCTAATTTAATAATTTTAAAATTATAATACATAATTTAAATATTTTAAAAATCTATCCATTAGCTGATTCGGTACAGATCGAAATATGAAAATTTCTGATCTAAGAATAGACAAATGAACCGTCCGTTGTTGTGAGCGGGGAAATACGAAGGAAAGCAATCAAATGTTTTACACGTTAGCTAGCTAGCTAGCTAGGCCACCACTTGGGTCTTGTCAGGGGCACCGACTGTCCTTAATGCCGTGTCTCTAATATCTATATATATAGAAGCAGCGCATTCCCCTTCCCCCTGCTACAAAATATCCCCAATCCAAACTCCTTCTCCCATCCACACCCAGTTCCTTCCTAGTTACTCAGCTATGGAGTTCCAAGAGGGGATCAGTTCCACGGGGCTACAGAGCGAGGAGATGGACTTGAGGAGAGGACCGTGGACGATGGAGGAAGACCTTCTCCTCATGAATTACATCACTGCTCACGGCGAAGGCCGTTGGAATTCCTTGGCTCGTTGCGCAGGTAATTAACTCGCTGTCCGCACACGCGCCTTAGCAGATCGATTCCAATCGATCCGTCGTTAACTGACTGACTGACTGACTGCAGGGCTGAGGCGAACGGGAAAGAGCTGCCGCCTCCGATGGCTGAACTATCTCCGCCCCGACGTCCGCCGCGGGAACATCACCCCAGAGGAGCAGCTGCTCATCCTCGAGCTCCACTGTCGCTGGGGGAACCGGTGGTCCAAGATAGCGCAGCACCTGCCCGGGCGGACTGACAACGAGATCAAGAACTACTGGCGGACGCGCGTGCTGAAGCACGCGAAGCAGCTCAAGTGCGACGTCGGCAGCAAGAAGTTCAGGGACGTGATGCGCTACCTGTGGGTGCCCCGCCTCGTCGAGCGCATCCGGGCCGGCGCCTCTGAGGAACCGGGGCTTGGCCCCGGGAAGCCGACAAGTCCGGTGGACTCGTTCGGGATGCAGCTGTCTCCGCCTCCGGTTTCCGACGGCTGCCAGGACGGCGGGGTTGCGACGGTGGCAGAGGACGACAGCGGCTGGTTGGAGTCGGCGTATGATGACCTGGTGTTGCCGGACTTTGACCAGAGCATCTGGACGGAGAATCTATGGAGCGTGGAAGACTTTTGGTTGTAGGAACAGCTCTAGTAGTGCCTCTCTGTTTTCGGGAAGAAAAAAAAGAATAGTATTTATCAAACTTGTAATTTTGATTTCTGAAAAGAAAAAAAAGAGCAATTTTTTTGTTATAATTTTTCCTAAAGGTTAAATCCTGATATGTATAAATTTATACTCCAATCTTTATTTTAAATACATTCACTGAAGCCTTAGATTGAATTTTATTGGTTAGAATGGTTGAACCGGAAAGGTAGATTTAGGAATGTGTTCTTTTCCTTTTTGTTTGATTCTACAAATTTCAAAAGTAAAGAAACTCCGTTTGGCCTCTTTTAGAATTTAAAATTTCATTAAAAAATCGTATACCTCTGAAAAGTGAATCTGAACAATTCGATTATATATGTATATTTTTTTCACATAAATTATACATTAGGAATTACTTTGTCAAAGGGAATGGAAGTGAGGAATGAAAATAAAATTGAAAGAAATTTTGTAGGGGGCGTTTAGTTAAACGATGAGAATGACTATGGGTATATGTTTGATAGTAGTGTGGAATGATAATATAAATAGAAATGAAACCCACCAAGTTATATGAGTTTGGTTAATTTCCCTAAATCTAATAATTATTCTCAAAATGTCATTCCCAAACTCACAATCCAAACACTATTTTTTACTATCATTCCATTCCCTTATTCCCAAATCTATCAACCAAACACCCCCTTAGTGTTTGGAATGGAAATGGTGGAGCCCACGGATTCAAACCTTCAAATATAATATTTGGTCATTACCAAGTAAAATGGGGGAATGGGAATAATGAGACCCACAGATTCAAAACTCCTCATTCCCATTCTTACTTCAATAAATTTCATTCTTAATTTCATTCGTTTTCGTAAACTAAGCACCCTTTAGTCTATTTTTGTCTGGTGTATTAAAACCTTTTATATATAAAATGATCGTGCATGTGTTTTAAAAGTACAGAGAAAAAAACGATGGTAACGTTGCATGATAGCACATCACCTCGGGGTCGTTTCAGAGGTTATTTGCTTAGTCAGCTGCAATGACCCTATTTAGAACACATTGAAAATGAATCTCGTAATAGAGCAACACCATGTACAGATATGATCTATTACAGTAACAACGGTAAATATCAACTGTATAAGTGGGAAGACGATGGTAACATTGCAGCACCTTTAAAAGGTGCCATTTAGAATCGCCTAAGCGATGGGTGGCTGTCCGCCGTCTCACTTTTCGTCAAGACGATGCCTCCGGTTGTCACCATATTAACCGTCCGCCAAGGCAAAAGCGGCCGATTAAGTTTTTCTATTCTAATTTTATTATTTTTTTTTTAAAAAAAAAAATTTAAAAATGTGAGAGGATGAAATTTCAGTTTCAAACAGAAACAGTGCTCCATGACACCTCTTCGATAGTTCGGCTCTTTCACTTCTTTCTGTGTTGTTGCGTCGCTGCCTCTCTACTATCGTCGCCTCTCTGCCCTCAAGTGGTGAGTTGTCATTGTAGATTGAAATTTTTAAATTGATGGGGTGAAATTGTATATTATTTATTTATTTTAGATTTTTATGATAATTTTTGTGTTAGGGTTCAATTCTGTTAACTGTTTGGCTCAAATTTAAGATTTGTGTTACTTTTAGGGCTATGACTCAAGTGTATTTTGTTTGAAATTTCATATTTGTATGATTAGCTAATTATGTGTGCTAAGGTTAATTTTTAGTTTTAGGACCTTTGGTATTTGACGTTGGATATGATAGTAATTATCATGCGGACTGATAAGAAAGAGAATTGAGGAGAAGACAAGAAGACAATCGGAAGAAAACAAGGTGAAAAAATAGTTATTTGCTAACAAGGAAACTTTATTATTAATTGACAGATGAATTCTTTATACAACTAGACAAGTGTTTATATAAACTTTAAACCCTATAATATATGAATCTCAATTCATTTTTTCAAAAAAGAAAATCCCTAGATATAAATTAAAATTAATAAAATAAAATATTGTTTTAGACTAACTATAACCCACAATTACTAGGAATACAAAAAAATCTTAAATATCATAAAAATAAAAATTACTAAAAATAGTAATAAAATCTTTGGAAGCTTGAATGAAGGCCTAAATAGTAGATTTTGGGCCCCAAAATTGACGGTTATGGGTACCCCACAACAAATATAGATTTTCAAATCCTGCACACTTTGCCATAAACAGAGTTTGATTTCGAGTTCCGAGTCAAAAGTTATAACTGTTTAAAGTTCAAGTGGTCATGTTGGATTGATCCTACATTAGTTTCTCCGGGTTGAAAAGAGCTCGCCCTCGAGTTCATTGTAGTCTCATCAGCATCCACTGAATAAGGAGTCAAGTGTTTCACACTAAAGACATCAAACGTCTTCAGATGATAAGGAAGGCACAATCTGTAGCCATTGTCGTTAATCTTTTACAGTATCTCACAAGGTCCAATCTTTCGATCCTTTAGTTTATTGTACTCTCAAATAGGGAAATGATCTCCAATGTTCAGATCGCGTCAAAACTCGATCCGGTCAAATTTCCAGGTCCGGGCGTCCAGAATGATTCCAGGCGCCCATACCCCAAAAGTCAACTCCGATTGACTTTTTTCATCCGGGTCCTCTGCTCCAGTTCAAGTCGCCTTGGTCTAGGTCTTCAACTCCGGCTACGCTCGCTTGGGTGATCTCTGACATCCAGAATAGGGCTCATCCGAACCCAACTCCCGGTCTTCTCGAGCAGAATTCTACTCCGGCTTCTGGACCCTCAGAATCGTCGCGTGTTTCCTTCTCATCCACCAACGTACTTATCCGCAGTCTTCGTCCCTTAGTCGTATCCCGTGTCAACCTTCTCGCTAGCTGCGTCTCTTGCTTTTTGAGCAATCTTCCGCTCCGGCTTCTTGTCCCTCGGAACCACCACACGCTTATGTTGGATCGAGACCGTGCTAGGGGGGGTGAATAGCACTCGTGGCTTTCATGCGTTTCGTAATCGAAAAACTCGATGAGTTAAGCAGCGGAAATTAAAAGAAAGACAATCACACATAAGACCCAAGAATTTTACTTGGTTCCAAGCTTAGAGTGACTCCTACTCCAAGGCCCACACTCTTTGAGCGTTTACTTTGGGCAATTCTATAATCGCGCAAAAAGTACAAGTGATCACTACAATTACAATATTGAAAAAGTATACCGACAATAAAGAATAGTAGAATCGCAGCTTTGGGTTGTCGGGGTTTTCTTGTAGCTCAACCGGAACGTCTTCAGGGGAGTGCACAGCTGAAAGATGGCTTAGGAATTCATTGATGAAACTGCTGCTCGAAGACCTCTTTTATACACTGCTAAAGGCGCCTCCAAGCACGTCCGAGGCGCTTCAAGTCTTCTGAGTTAGCCGCACGGATGAGCGCTGAAACAGTCGCAACTTATCCTGCTTGAGGCGCCTCCAAGGCTAGTCCAAGGCACCTCCAACCATTCCGAGGCGCCTCTAGAT
Organism: Zingiber zerumbet; assembly: GCA_037833815.1. NCBI lineage: Eukaryota > Viridiplantae > Streptophyta > Magnoliopsida > Zingiberales > Zingiberaceae > Zingiber > Zingiber zerumbet. The sequence goes on along the minus strand of JBBMJZ010000010.1, from coordinate 6,971,793 downwards.
CCTTTGAGGCGCCTCAGACCCTGCTGCGCGCAAGCTTCAACTCCTTTGCACCTTAGGCGCCTCCAAGCTCCATGGAGGCATCTCGGACACTGTTCATCCGAGGCTAAACTTGCTCCTATGTACTTGCAAGATATGTTACACCCAAAAATACCCTGCAACACAAAGTTAGCAAATAACAGCAGTATAAATATGATAATAGAATACTCTGACAGTCTACGGACTTCCCGGTTCTGACTTCGAATTTCCGACCGGAAACCCTAGGTCGAACCGACGCCTATTGTTCCCTCTTCCGGGGAACGCGTCCTCATCTACTCCACTCAGGAGAGCATACCTTTGCTAGTTCAATCCTCCAAATCGATTGGACTTTTGCTCAGCGTCCGATGCTTCCGGTTTTCATGCTGGACGTCCGGTCCACGACCCGTCCAGACTTCTACCCAGTTCGTGACACCAGGATTTCAACCTAGGGTTATCGCCCCTAGGATTTGTGCCCAGAGCTCCGACCCGCCAAGACTTTCCGCATAGGGTTACCGCCCCCTATGACCTAGGGTTACCGCCCCTAGGGTTTTACATCTGCCTAACCGCAACTAGGACTTTTCCTGCAATCTCATTCAAGTATATCAGATAACAAAACACCTTAACTTTGAACCCTTTGACATAATCAAAACATAGGTTCGATCGTCGATGCTCCCTGCACCAACAGCTTCCTTCTCGTCCGCCGGTGTACTCTTCCACAGCATCTCGTCCCTCGAATGCACCACATGTCGTCCTTCTAGTTAGCTGCGTCTTCTGCTCGACTCCCTATGCTCCTAAGCTCCTGCACACTTAGACACAAGGTTAAAAACACACAGGACTTAACTTAACGTGTTGATCACACCAAAACAGCCTTGGGGTTCCAACAAATGCTTTCATAGACACCACTATTAGGATATATACTAAAAGCCTAGCTTTTGTATAAATATTTATTTTGAAATAAGAATCACATTGGTCAAAGATCTGTGTTTATATGTTAAATACAGTTGTCTGTTTAATTTATATTGTAGATAACATGGTGTGTGGTGTCACACAGAAGATCATGTTATCAGTTCCTTATAAATTATAAA
>JBBMJZ010000010.1:6916489-6953964 GCA_037833815.1 Zingiber zerumbet | reverse complement strand
AATAAAAGAGTTAACAATAACACTTTGTCAATTGTAAAAATTCGACTAAAAAAATTTCTAACTTGTTAAAATATTATAATAGTAAATCATTTTAATAGTTAGTCAATTAAATATTTATTTTAATAATATGCTTCCAGGCTATGGCGAGGCTCTAGGCCTTCTTGGATATTGGAACATCAACCACTTTATTAGACAAAACCTTTTAAATAAATTAATATTTTAAATTTTAGTCTAAGCATGACTTTGGAATTCAATATAGGTTCATATCTACTGGATTAATCAGAAATTTTAGAGGTATATAACTTCTGGGGATCTTTTTAATTTGACCTGGGAAATCGTAGATACCAGGTTAGGCTACCATAATTTTAATTTTTGATTTTTGAAAGTTACTTAATTTCAAACATGCATGTTCTTTTTCCAAAGCTTCGATTTGCATTTTCAATTTATCATTTTCTAGTTCTAAATTGTCAAACAAATCTAAGGGACATGTCTTTGCTAAGTCTAATTTTAACTTAGCATTTTCTTTTCTAATTTTATTAGATCTTTGGAATGAATCTTAACGAAATTAAACGACTGTTTGGAAGATAGTGCATGTACCCACTTACCTCATGTTCTGATCCTCCCCCTTCATCGCAGTTTTTTTTTTATGATTCTCCCCCTTCATCGATGCTCATTTTTGAACTACTCTCATCTTCTTCTTGGTGGTCGGCCGGTAGGGCTAGTCCGGAGAAGGCCTCGATCTTAGACTCAGATGATGATCCCATATAGCCTTTAAGTTCTTATGCTTTGGTCTCTTGCCCTTGTCTTTCTCCGTTTTTTTTTAATTTAGGGCATTCATCCATGATGTGTCCTTTATTGCAGTTGTAGCATCGAACCTTCCTTTTGTTTCGATAATCCTTTTTCGTTTGCGATTTAAACTTATTAGATCTAATAAATTTATTAAATTTCCTTACCATTAAAGTCATTTCGTCTTCATCAATTGACTCTTCAGAGTCTGGATTATTTGTTCTTGTCTTTAGGGCAATGTTCTGACTTGGTCCCTTTCTTTGTCCTGCACATCGAGATTTGTGTAATTCGAAAGTGGAGAAAAGATTTTCTAAAGTACTATAGGAGTCTACTATAGATGTCCATTCCGGTGTTCTTGGGAATGCATTTAAAGCATATCTTAGAGTGTCCCGATTGGTTACCGTTTCTCTGAGGTTCGTTAAGCCAGTGATTAGCTACTTGATTCTTCCGTATAGTTGAGCAACCGATTCGCCTTCTTCCATTTGGAGATTGCTTATTTGGTTCCGTAGTAGGTCCCGTTTTGCGAGTTTGGCATCGGACGTACCTTCGTGTAGCTCCAGGAACTTCTCCCAAAGTTCCTTTGCTGATTCGTAGGTGCCGATTCTATTGATTTCTTGTAGAGGTAGCACACTGAGTGGATGGAATTCAGTTCGTCCATTTGCCACGAAATCTGCTTGCTCCTTTTTGATCCATTGATACTCCTCTTTGTCTTTCGGTGCTACAAATCCATATTTTAATATTAACAATAATTCAAAACCGGTTTTAAAAAATACCTCAATGCGTTTCTTTCGAGATGCAAATTCTCCCTCGAACTTTGGTGGGTGAATTGTCGGTCCGAGCATTATTCGGTGCTTCAGTCGGCGGTTAGTCTTGTTGGCACAGTGGGGCCAATAAGAGGGGGGTGAATTGCCTGTCAAAATAAAACAAACACCTTTCCCGTTCTTTCAACTCTAATTAAAAGCAACAATAATAATAAATGAAAATAACAACTTAAAAGATGAGGCATAAGATTTACTTAGTTACAACCTAGGTGGTTGTTTATCCAAGACCAATGAAAGCACTAAAAGCAAATCTCCTTTGTTGAAGGTGGAGAAGCCTCTTACACTTGTTGAAAGCTTAGAAAGTTGCTAGGAAATTAAAACAAGAGTTGATACTTGAGTTGTGATGTATTTCTTAGGTCCAGGGGTCTTTTTATAGCCCTTGGGAAAGTTTATCCAGAGCTGGAAGGCGCCTCCAACAGGCTGGAAGACGCCTCCAGCGCAGCGCCAAAGGATAAAGTTTTATCCTTTGGCAACGGCTAGAAATCTTGGTCGAAGGCGCCTTCCATAGGGCTGGAAGGCGCGTTCGTACTGTTTATCGAAGGGGCCTTCCAGCTATGGAAGACACCTTCCACATTGAAGCGTAGAGGCGCCTCGGAGGCTCCTTCAATTCCCTTTGAAGGCGCCTCTAGCAGCATTTTCAGCCTTCTTTTGCTCTCCTATTGCTCCGATCGTCTGGGTGATGTCGGTCAACCGAAATATGGCTCACCCGAACCTAATTTCCGGCCTTCTCCTTGAGCAGGCTTCCGCTTCGACTTCTTGTCCCTCGGAACGTCGCGCACGTCCTCGTCCACCAGCGTACTCTTCCGTAGCACCTCGTCCCTCGGATGCACCGAGCCCGTCGACTCCCTTCCCGTGCCATCCGTGCTATCCGTGCCATCCGTGCCATCCTTTTCTTGCTAGCTATGTCTTCCGCTTGACTTTTTGTGTTTCTAAGCTCCTGCACACTTAGACACAAGGATCAAAACATAACAGGACCTAACTTAACTTGGTTAATCATATTAAAAACTACCACGAGGTCCAATAATCTCCTCCTTTTTGATGTGCATCAACCCAAGTTCAAGTTAGTGAAAAAACAAACAAACCAAATTGCAAATTGTAATGAAATTGCAAGATTAACATTATAAAAAGAAGTTAGGAAAAAAAAAGATTAACATTTTAATATTGCAATTGAGTTAGCAAAATTCAAATTTCAAATTTTAAAATTGATAAACGTCCTAACTCCCCCTAAACTTATACTTATTCCTCCCTCTTTGATCACATAAAAAAAATAGGAAAAAATAACATAACAAGTTAGAATATTTTGAAATTAATTTTGAGGGGTACTTAAAAAATAGTAAACAGAATGTTTAACAATTTTTTAAAAATTTCATAAAGTCATACTTTGTATTTTGACAAAATAAAAGAGTTAACAATAACACTTTGTCAATTGTAAAAATTCGACTAAAGAAAATTTCTAACTTGTTAAAATATTATAGAAGTTAATCATTTTAATAGTTAGTCAATTAAATATTTGTTTCAATAATAGGCTTGCAGGTTGTGGCGAGGCTCTAGACCTTCTTGGATATTGAAACATCAACCACTTTCTTAGACAAAGTCAAGTTGATCCCTTCTTCTAGTTAATTAATGTGACACTTATGGCCCAATTTCTTTTTCACATTGAGCATCTTTCCTTTGAGAGCATGATCCTTCTAATCCTTTGCATGTGTCACCATCACTCTAACATTTTGACCTTTAGCATGTGTTTTCATCCATTGGCCCTATTGTTGGGATATGCCTCATGCGGTGTGTGCTAAAAACACGTTTCGTAAACATTCATAGCGGAAGACTTAATCGTGGTTTAAAGTGCCGTGCCGAGATGGTGAAACGGGCGAAACATCTCGTTTCGCTCAACGACCGTCACATGCACGACCCTGGCACCATACCCGTGACATGTGTGACATGTTGCGTGACCCCATGATCACAGCGGAGGGGTTGCTCGACCCTACAACAGCTGTGGAGGGGTCACATAACCCTTTCGCTGCTGCCACAGAGGCATCGTGCTACCCTGCGGTCGTTGCAAAGAGGTTGCACGACCAACGTAGTCGTGCCGAAGGAGTCACGCAATTCCCGTGGCCATGGCTGGTCGCGCAACCCCGCGACAACGCCGACGTCATGTGGGCTCACGAGTGGTGTCTAATTTTAGATTTTTTTAATTAAACTTAGGTTAATTATTTTAATCAACTCCTAGCTATGATGGAGATAATCTAAAGAGACTTTAATAAGCCCTAATAAAGTTATCTAATTAATTTTATATTTTATTTATTTTAATTTAAAAATTATAATAAATTATTTATTTATTTATTTATCTATTTTCATATCTTTTCCTTTCTTTAAAGATTATTTTTTATATTGTTTATTTTTTAAATATTTATGTTAAATATTTTAGTTTTTAATTACTATATTTTATATTTAAAAAATACCGAAACTATATCGTCATGGCACGATACGGTAACGAAACCGTATCGTTCCGGTCCAGACCGAAACCTCGGTATGGGTCAAAATTTTAAACCTTGAACTTAACGCTAAATAAAATAATTTATTATATCACATACACCACATGCATGCAAGATACAATCGTGCAGAAAAAATCATAAAACAAAATTAAATCGAATAACAATTATTCTAGATATACTTTCCGGATGACCTGTAACAAGAAGGACATCAACCTTTTACGATCTTATCAAACCTCGCCTCTATCCATATCTACGCTTAGCTCTTCAAGATAACTCCAAGAGAATAAGCTTTGTCTTTGGAAGTTACTAGCCACGAGTGAAGGAGAAGGATCAACAAGAGGAAGCAGAAGCAAAAGGAAGATCAGCTCACGGCAACAAGAGGAGACCCTCTTGTTGTGGTCGACGATAAGAGAGAGAGAGGTATTAGGTTTAGATTTTCAAAATCTAATCAAGCCAATAATAAATTGTGCATTAATTCTCTCTTTACTATATCAATATATAGTCCTCTTTAATGAGTTTGATTAGAAAACCTAAATCCAACCCATTATGCCTTAACAAAAAATTAGCCCATTAAACTCTTGGTTTAGTTCACAACTAAATCAAGTTAGTCATGGCTAAACCAAATTGGGTCAAACTCTTTGTCTCTTTTATAAGAGACGTGACCTATCCGCACTTCAGTTTCGACAAATATTTTTATATTTGTCTTATTTATGGTCCAACTAAACATTTATCTTTTAATCTGAAAATCCTATTCTCTAATTTGTTTTACATCTTTTAGAGATTTATAGTGCGTGTGATCCAATAAGTTCCCGGTTTATCTTGGCCGTCCATAATTAACTACTTAATTATAGAATGATCATGAGTGACACTAAGTAGTAAATCATGATTCCTAATTTACCGGAAAATCACAGTTGATCTTAGAACTAATTCTGAACCCTTCAGCAGCTACAGTAAGTTGTGTCTCATTTCTTTCACTCGTCTTATACCCACTTGGTTCAGGACATGGTCTATGTGCCTGCCCCCACTAGGCTGACTACGTCACACATAGCCCAAGTAATATTTCCTCGTTCTGCGAATTCAAATTACTCGTACATGTGTACAAGAGTGAGTCTCGTACTCTTAACATGTGATGCTTTTGCCAAAAACTTTGAGTAATAATTCTAACGAGTGGCCATAGGGTATACGTCTCCTCGCAAGGAGTGGTGAATTCTCTGTCGGCTATCCAAACACCTTCAAGCACTTCGACTTATACCCAATCATCTCGGGTCCATACCTCCAAAAGATATTTACTTAAGATGTCAAAGTATAAGTCTCCTGACCAAAATGACTTATATACCTCAAGTCGAAGGAAATTTGTACTCGATTTGTAGTAAGAACTTCACCGATATATCCATGTATGTAGAAAACCATATGAACTCTTACAGCAAGTCATTCTAATGAATTAGTTACCATAACTAGCATTCACGTTTAACTTTCGATATTCTAATGTCTCCGGTTAGTGAGAAACAGCTGCTTGACCGAACTAAAGAGTATAACCCGTGCTAGTCTTACAAAAAATTTCAATACGTTCATAATTACACATGTACCAATCACAAATTTTCTCATGCTATGAATTGTATTGCGGACGTTTAGTAAATGAGTTTAAGACTATTCAAACATATAATATATACTAAAATAGTGAATCTATATTTATCAAATAGATAGCAAAACTATAAGGCGATTACCTTAGGACATCCCTTAAAATCTAACACTCCCACTTGGCTTAATGCCAATCGCCACGGTGTCCTAAACCGTAAGTATGGATGTGACTCTCAAACTTGCTTTGTGGTAGAATCTTTGTCAAAATAACTACTAGGTTCCTTTTAGTGAGAATTTTTTCGAGCTGTATTTCTTTCCTACTAATGATCTTTTGATTAGATGATAGCGGCGAAGCACGTGTTTGGCTTGCTGATGAGACCTAGGTTCCTTTGCTTGTGCAATAGCTCCAGTGTTGTCGTAATAACAGGTAATGCTTCAACAGTAGATAGAACCACACCAAGTTTGGTAATGAACTTCTTGATCCAAACTGCTTCCTTTGCTGCTTCCGAAGCTACAATATATTCCGCCTCACAGGTAAAATCTGCAACAGTGTCTTGTTTGGAATTCTTCCAACTAACTGCACCTCCATTTAATATAAATATAAATCCAAACTGGGACTGGAGTCATCCTTGTCTGTCAAGAAACTGTATCCGTATACCCGCGTATGGTCATATCACCATCTCTATATACTAAGAACATATCCTTAGTTCTTTTCAAGTACTTAAGGATTGTCTTGACAGCCGCCCAATGATCCATTCCTAGATCTGACTATATCTGCTCATAACACTCAGAGCATACGATGCATCAGTCCTTGTACATAACATAGCATAAATGATAGATTCTATTGTGGATGCATAAGGTATCTTATCCATGCAAATCCTCTCGTCTTTTGTGCGTGGGCACATAAGACTTCGAAAGGTGAATTTCATGCTTCATATGTATAAAATCTTTCTTAAATTCAGACATGTTAAGCTGTTTTAGCACTCTATCTATATATATCCAACCTTTTTGGTCTATCTCTATAGATTTTCATCCCTAGGATGTAAGTTGCTTCTCCCATATCTTTCATGGAGAATGTTGTGGACAACTAAATTTTAACTAACTTTAGAACTGACATATTATTTCCTATAAGCAATATGCCATCAACATATAATAGTAGGAATACAACAACACTTCCACTAACCTTTTGATATACACAAGGTTTGTCTGGATTGTGTGAGAAATCAAACTTTTTAATTGTCTCATCAAAACCGATATTCCAACTCCTGGATACTTGCTTTAGTCCATAAATGGATCGTTGAAACTTGTATACTTTATTTTTGTTAATAGATGTGAAACCTTCAGCCTATATCATATACACGTCCTCGAGCAGGTTTCTATTAAGGAAAGCTGTTTTCACATCCATTTGCTATATCTCATAATCATGATAAGTGGATATGGTCAGGAGTATTCGAATGGATTTATGCTTTGCTACAGGTGAGAATGTTTCGACATAGTCAATGTCTTGCATTTGACGATAGAAATTTGCCACTAACCTTGCCTTATAGGTAATTATATTACCGTCTATGTTAGTTTTCTTCTTAAAAACCCACTTGCACCCTATAGGCGTAATTCCTTCAGGTGAGTCCACCAAATTCCAAACTTGGTTTTCGTTCATGGAATCCATTTCCGACTTCATTGCTGTAAGCCACTTATCCTTCTCTGAATTATTCAGAGCTTCTTCGTAATCAGTAGATTCCTTATCTTCAATAACACGTTATTCGATTCTTTTACAAGAGATCCATATCTCTCAGGAATATTGCATGTCCTACCTGATCTACGAGGAGGTTGTGTCATAATCAATTATGGTTCTTGACTAGGCATCTTATTAGTGTTTATTGGAGTCTCTTGAACTTCATCAAGTTTAACTATACTCCTACTTGCTTCCTACAAGAGAAACTCTAGGAATGCAACTTGCCTTGAAACAAACACTTTTTATTTCAAGGGGTGATAGAATTGGTAACCCTTAGTTTCTTTAGGGTATCCAATAAATAAACACTTATCAGACTTAGCGTCCAACTTGCCTGATACTGTCTTCTTCACATAAGAAGGTCATCCCCATATCTTCAAATAATATATGAGGGGTTTTTTACTAGTCCATATCTTATATGAAGTAGTTGAGATTGCTTTCGTCAGGATTCTGTTTAGCAAGTAAACAGTTGTCATGAGTGCATAACCCCAAAAGGTTTTGGGAAGATTTACACGATACATCATTGATCTAACCATGTCCAACAGAGTTCGGTTACATCTTTCTGATATACCATTATATTGTGGCGTATAAAGCGGAGTCCATTGAGATAATATACCATTGTCCCTTAGATAATCTTGAAACTCTTGACTTAAATATTCACCACCTTGATCGCATCGAAGTATCTTAATACTTTACTAAGTTGTTTCTCTACTTCATTTTTGAATTCTCTAAACTTTTCAAAGGCTTCAGACTTGTATTTCATTACATACACATACGCATAACGAGAGTTATCATCAATGAAATTAATGAAATAGCTATAACCTCCTAGTGCGTGAGTTAACACTGGTCTACATACATCGGTATGTATGAACCCAAGTAACTCATCAACTCGTTCACCCTTTCTAGAAAAAGGTAACTTTTTCATCTTGCCTTTTAAACGAATCACATGTATCAAATCTATTTAATTCAAATGATTCGAGAACTGTAATGTTTTGCAATTCGGACATGCGTTTCTTGCTTATATGGCTAAGGTGACAATGCCACGAGTAAGAGGTTAATTGATTATCTATTCAAGCGCATTTATTTCTTGTTTTGATATTAAATATGTCACCAAATATATCTAACACGTAGATGCCATTGTATAAAGTTCCAGTACCATAAAGAACGTCATTCAAAGTTATATAACAACAATTATTACTAAAAGTCAAATGAAACCCTTTTCTATTTAAGCAAGAAATAGAAACAATGTTCTTTATTAATGCAGGAATAAAATAACAATTATCCAATTTTAAGACAAGTCTAGTAGGAAGCTTTAACGAGTATGTTCCGATGGCAACTGTAGCAACTTTTGCTCCATTCCAACTCGCAGACTTGATTCTCCCTTAACGAGTCTTCTGCTATTCCTTAACCCTTGTATGCCATTATATATATGTGAGCCACACCTAGTATTCAATATCCAAGTGTACGAGGAAATAACATGACAATCAATAACGAAAATACTTGAAGAGGATGGAGCATTAGATGCTTTATTCTTCTTCACGGACTCAAGATAAATCTTCCAGTTTCTTCGCTAGTGTCCCATCTTGCCACAATGATAGCATGACATTTTTGTGTTGGTTCTACTATCTTGACCTTTTTTGCTCTTCCCCTTAGCTTGATGTTTTGGCTTCCTCTTAGAACTTTTCTTGGAGGGGTCTACTAATATCACATTTTTATATTCACCTTTAACAGAAGGTTCCACAGTCTTGAGCATATTAACCATCTTGGGGATGACCGATTCCAAATTGTTCATCTGATGGTTCATCACAAATTGTAAATGACTTTTCAGCAAACTATGTAGAATTAAGTCAATACTTAACTTATAATCCATCACAAAATCGAGTGATGCTAAACGCTCTATGTAGCCGTTCATCTTTAGTATAAATTGTATTGCAGACGAACCCTTCTGCATCTTTGAGCAAAAGAGAAGCTTGGAGCTCAAACTTTTCGGATCTAGTTTGCTCATCAAACACCTCACGAAGATGATAGACAATATCATAAGCATCCAAATGCTTATGTTGTTTCTGTAGTTCAAGAGTCATAGCGGCTAGTATGATGCAACTTGTAAGTATGAAATCAGCCTTATATTTCTGATGGGCCAACAATTGGTCCGCAGTTGCATCAGCATCAAAACTTGTGGGAAGAGGCTCATCAAGGACATAAGCTAGCTTCTTAGCTTTGAGAACAGTTCTCAAACTTCGAAACCAGTTCAAGAAGTTCGGCTCAGTCAGTTTGTTCGAGTCCAAAATCGAACGCAGATTAACAGAAGTCATAATTAAATGATTAACATAAAAATACAAAAATGAGAATGTATTAGAGACATGATTTTATTTATGTAAATAATTTACTTGTAATAAAAGCTCGCTTATTTATTAAATTCAAATACCCTTATTTTGAATTCTGGAGATGGTAGGTTTTCTCCAAGTGGGTTGATATCCACCATAGATAAGAGCAACATTGACTTTGTCCAACAAACCATTCTTAGTTATAGCGATAGGTAACAAGTTTACCGATTGCATGTCACTTATATGTAACTATCACATTATGTTAGCGACTAATTGATTTTTGCATAAACATTAGGTTGTTAACACATTAACAAGTTATACATTAAATGCATATCACCCAACTTTACCTCTATCCATATTGATCATGACTTTGGCATAATAAATCATCCCTTCAAGTTTAAAACCAACTGGTTAATCATGAGATTGCATTTCCATACTTTGAACATATTTAATTTCAAGTTGAGCTTGACTTTGGCCAACAACTCAAACAAGAACTTAAATTCTAGTTCTTACCATATTAACGGACAATGTAGTTTTAATATTGTGTAAGAGATTTGATCTCATCTATGTTATGTAAATATTCTATCAACATGATATTATACGCATGACATAGATGATGACATGACACATCACACGCATGACAAAGATGATGAGATGACACATCGCACACATGACATAGCATGACTCATCACACATATAACAAGATCAAATTACATCGCACACATCGCAAAATCTAATCATGTCATAATTAATGAATTTACATGGTATTTAATATGACATGGACATAACAAAATTAAATTAGGAAACTAATTTTCAAATTTAATTAACATATCTTATTTAGAATCTTTTTATCAATAAAAAATCTCCAAATTAATTTCTTAACAATTTAGGAAATAAATAATTAATATTTCTTAATTTATTATAGAATAATTTAAATTTGTTTTTTTTTGTGATTTTCCAAATCTTTTCAAATTTGGTATTTCCTAACAATTTAGGAAACTTTCCAAAAATAAAATATTTTAATAAATCTAAAAATTCTTGAAAAGACAATTTCTATAATTTAGTTCATAATATTTCAAATCTGGATTTTTAAAGAATTTTGAAATCTTTCCAAATTTGGTATTACCTAACAAATTTGGAAATTTTCCAAAAATGAAATATTTCTTAAAATTCTAGAAATTATAATTTCTAAATTAACAGAATATTTGTAAATTTGATTTTCCAAAATTATTTCAGAAACTTTTCAAAAGTGGAATTTCCTAACAATTTAAGAAACTTCCAAAAATAAAAAATTCTTAATAATTCCAGAAAAATTTGAAAAATTAATTACAACGCTAATTACTTACCGTGAAACAATTTTATGATCATGTCGAAGCACGATCGAACTCTGATACCATTGTTAGGATATGCCCCATGCGGTGTGTGCTAAAAACACGTTTCGTAAATATGCACACTTAATGATAAATAAACTAATTTATTACATCACACGCACCATACGCATGCAAGATACAATGAGTCGTGCCTCACAACTAATTGATCTCACTAAAATGCCAGCGATCTATTGAGTGACCATAGCTATAGTTGGAAAGTCACAGTTGATCTCACAACTAATTCTGAACCCTTCAACAGCTACAATAAGTCATGCCTCATTCCTTTCACTCATCTTATACCCACTTGGTTCACCCTCACTTGGCTGATTATGTCACACCTAGCCAAGTAATACTTCCTAGTTTTCTGGATTCAAATTACTCGTACATGTGTACAAGAGTTCCATACTCTTAACATGTGATGCATTGGCCAAAGACTTTGAGTAATAATTCTAATGAGTGACCATAGCGTATAACGTCTCCTCGCAAGGAGCGACAAATCCTCTGTGGACTATTCAAACACCTTCGGACACTTCAACTTATACCCAATCATCTTAGGTCTACACCTCCAAGAGAAGTTTGCTTAAGATGTCAAAATATAAGTCTTCATGACCAAGATGACTTATATATCTCAAGTCGGAGGAAACTTGCACTCGAGCTGTAGTAAGAACTTCACAGACATATCCGTATATGCAGCGAACCATATGAAGTCTTACAGCAAGTCACTCTAATGAACTAGTTACCATAACTAGCATCCATGTTTAACTATCGACATCCCAATGTCTCCGGCTAGTGAGAAAAGTTACCTGGCCAAACCAAGGAGTATAGAATTGATGATGTCCGAATGCACCAATTCGACAACTAGGGAAATTTCAATACGCTCATAATTATACATGTAGAGATAATCACAAGTTGTGATCCAATCACAAATTTTCTCATGCTATTAATTATATTGCGGACATTCAGTAAATGAGTTTAAGACTATTTAAACATATAATATGAATTCAAATAGTAAATCTATATTTATCAAATAAATAGTAAAATCATAAGGCGATTGCCTTAGAACATCCCTCAAAATCTAACACCTATCTCATCCACTACTTCCATATTCATGTTTTATGTTCCATTTGAGCACTAACCTACCATCTCATTTTATCACCCACTCAAGGGCTTCATGCAGTTTTTATCGTTGCTCGATTTGTGAAGGAACCTGAGAAAGTAGGTTATCTTTGTCTCTTTCTTGCTGTTGATTGCTTGCTACTGTTGCATAATGTCATTGCTGATCCCTTGAGATCGTCTCTATTTTTTTTTTTGGGTAGCAGTCGTTGATCCATTAGTGCCCAACCTAATGTGCACAATAGAGCCTAGCCTTCCTCCCTACTACAAAGTCAAGCTAGAATTTAAATGGATTTTATTTTTTTTGGTTTGACCTGATTTATTTTGTGAACAACAACACACTATTCCATATGTTAGAGGCTTCGCCGCCACTACATCAATGCCTCTTGTTGAGATGTTTCTACTAGTTCATTATCTATTCAATGGAAGGAATTATGTCGTGTAGGTTGTGGTTGTTTGTGTATGTTTTATAGGTTAAGGCCACTCGATCATCTTACTACTTGAGTTGTTGAGATCCATGAGTTCACTTGTACATTTTGGGACCAGATGTATACCCAACTAGTATTCTTCTATGACAGTTAATTGATTCTAGTTATATGAGCATTTTCCATTGCTATCTTTCTTGTCATGAGACATGGACAAGCTAAAAAAATCAATGTATAGGCTAAAATAATCTTCAAGAGTTTGGTTTTACTCTTCTTGAGTACGACATGACTAGAAGTGATATTTCACTTAGTCTTCTATCTCATTTCTTAGTTAGGAACACACATTTTTGGCAAAAAAATCAAAAGGGCACCTTTAATTAATCATATTGTCTATAAGGGCGCCTCACTTTTAAAAATTATCAAAATAGTGCCCATTTGTAATTTGATACCACCAAAGCTGTTCTAAGGAGGTGCAACTTTGATCCAAATGACTCTAAAGTGGAGTATAAAGGGGTATTTTGAGTATCAAATTATGGGTGTAGTGCTGTTTTGATAATTTTTGAAACATAGATGTCCTTTTGATGATATGGATAATTAGGGCGCCCTTTTTATTTTTTTTCCTGCATTTTTTATAGTCTATGTGAATGATATTACATACTTACTTATACTTTACTGGTCTTTTCTAATAAAAACCTAAGTGGTTTCAAATATTTTCTGGTGTAAAAGCCTAGGGGGAGGCATCTACATTTGACAAAGCAAGTGTGTACTTGATATGGTGAAAAAGGTTGACATGCTTGGGACTAAACCTGTAGATATTCTCATGGATCATAACATCAGATTTGTACTAGGATAGAGAGAGCCATTAGCTGACCCTAAAATATGAGAGACTGATGGGGAAATTGAAATCGCTATATCTGACATTTCATTTGTTGTTAGTGTGATTAGTTAGTTTTTAGAGAAACTGAAATTTTGTCTCTAGATAATGAGGTTTCTATGTTACTTAAAAAATGCTCAGGAAAGAAGAAAAAAAAATTATTTTGTTTCATGATCCTGAATATTTTTAGATTGCGGAGGTACTCTAATGTAGATTGGCATGGTCCTCTATGGATAAAGTTACATCTATTTTTTGTGTCCTCTCAAGAGGGAAGTTTATTTCCTAGAAAAACAGAAGACAACAATGGTGGCAAAGTCGAATATAGAGGCAAAATATAGAACCATGGACTTAGGTTAAGTAGAACCAAGGAAAATTTATTGTAACAATCAGAGTGTGATGCGTATAGCCTAAAATCTTGAATTTCATGAGAGGATAAAATATATAGAAATTGATTGTCATTTCATTAGAGAGAAAATACAATCTAATTAGTTCACTGTTTTTTATAAGGATAAATTTGCAAATTTGCTAACCAAATAGCTAAAGAGACTTAAAATTAAATATATTGGCAACAAGTTAGGATTCTAAGTAAAACTTGGTCAACTAAGATAGCTTGATTTTTTTTTTAAAGAAATTGATGTTTGGAGAATTTTCCTTTTTTCTTTTGAAAAAAAAAACTAGAGAATCCAAGAACATAGCTAGAAATTAGTTAGATTACATTAAAAAATTGACCTAACTTTGGTGTATCTAATTGAGAGTGAAAATTAATGAAATTAAATTAAAATTGTCAAATTGAGGTTGCTTAGGAAGACTTACCAATCTAAGTCTTTCTCTTTTATGTGAGCTTTGATTCTTAGTTGCACATGAAACATAGAGTCTTTGTCACTCTCTTGAATTGTTTAGCCTTGCCACAAATTAAGATTGACTACCAAATCAAGGATCTTATGTTCAATCTTGCATCACTTGTTAGACTTGATAGCTCACCTATCTTTCTCTCTCATTATTGATCCAGTGAGAATATTGTGGATTGAGAGAATGAAAATTTTGATCAACAATCATTTACACACTTGTCCTTCTTTTTATTGAATATTAAATAAAAACACTTTTATTTAAAAAGATTAATAATGTAGTGTTATTTAGTAATTTATATTAAAAATATGATTTTAGTATTCGTTATAATTTTTTATTATTTATTTGATATTATAATAATAAATATGTCATTATTTATATATTACATTATATGATTAAGAATTAAATATCTAATGACTATTATATGATATATAGTAGTTATTGTTCCTAAGATTTTAGTATAGATGTCATATATGAAATAATTTTTTATATTTTTATCATATTTTCTTTGTTACTAATTTCAATTTTATTGATCTCATTGTTGCAATTCAATTGATATTGGAGCTCTCAACTATGTTTGAATTTATTAAAGTGGAAGATATAAAAGGTAGAGGGATGCTCAACTTTGGTGAGCATTAAAAAGAGCTAGAGTTGACATGTTTTATTATTTAATTAAATTAAAAAAATATTTATTTTTAATTCATTTCATTGGAATATTACTAAAGATACATCATAATTATAATAAATGTGCATTGAATGAATCAAATTATTATTTTTTAACTTATCTAGTTCAAATTGAAGATAATTTTTGTTTTCCAAATTCAAATTTTTATCAAAATATTAAATCTAAATTTTTTAAAGTTGTTAAAGATGCAAATCAAATTTCAGATTTTTTATTTTTTTCAAAAAAATAATACTAATTAAATTAATTAAATTTTAATTTTAATTTAAGCTTAAAATGTAAACATTTATAGTAATCTAATATCAATAAAAATATTTTTTAATTAGTTAGATTGTTAATGCATCCTTGCTTTTCTGTTTATATTTGTTGACTTAGGTTTTAGAGTTAAATATACTTGCAATCAATTAAAGGGTGCAAGTATAGTTAACTCTAAAGCTGAGGGCAACAAATATAAATAGAAAAGAACGCATGCATTAACAATCTAACTAATTATTTAATAAATAAATATATTAATTAAAAATATTTTTATTAATATTTGATTACTATAGATGTTTATTATTAAATTATATTTGGCATGTTAAATGTTAAGTTTGAGTTTTGATATTATCTCGTGAAATATTTGATGCTTATTAAATAAAAGCCGATTTAGGGTTAACTCAAATCCACCAAGCGGAGGCTGTCATGACTTGCAAAGGCTACCATGAAGCCACCATGGGGTTGCAATAGCCTCCGTGACCTTGCGAGGTTGCCGGGAGTCGCAGCAGCAAATTCAGCCCATGCTGACCGGCATGGCTCAATACTTAATATCTTGCCCTCATCCAACTCTCCTATGGTTCACCAATTTTAATGGTCGAAAAATAAGGGATAACTCAGAATCTTTATCCTTCAAATTATCGTACATAATTGTTTTCCCTTTCAAATGAAGGATTGAAAGGATCAACATATATGAGTTCCATCCTTCCACCCATTCATCCATCCTTTAACTTGTCCATCTAGACAAACAAGTTTTAAGGAGATATTTTCCATCATAATTATGCTTCATGATATTCATATGTTCTAAGGCTGGTGTTGTCGCTTCACAATTCAAAGTAGCAAAATAGATATAACTAGTTATGTGAGACAGACCAATGCCACTGGTTTGTAAAATTGCCACATAGTAGTAATGGAATGAGCATTTGCATGGAGACAATTTAAATCAGCAAAGTAGAAAAGGAATCTTTTATTAGGCATAGTTATATCAAAATAAACCAACCGATACCAAGGCACAAAATAAAAAACCAATTTTCAAACATCTAGAAATTAATCGAAACAATAACCAACATGGAGACCGTTATACAAAATGATGCTTTTCAAGAAAAATCTAGATGAGGAATAGATGTAAGGCACTATTTTGAAGCCAATATAGTGGGATAAATAAATATATTATAGGTTGACTTAGCAAAGTTTAAAATTTTGGGTCGTGCTGAAAATTTTTTCAGATTGAAATGATATATTAATATATATCATGTTGTATCAGTACAATTTCAATACTTATTTAATTAAATTAATAATATCAATTACTTATTATTGTAATTGATTTTTATATTTAAAAAAGTAATCCTATTCCTAGTGTCCCCCATCCATTTGTGATGTGTTCTTCCTTACTCACAAGTTCTTATTAGACAGTTCGTTCTTAGGTATTCTCCAACCTCCCATTGATCTTGTATGTTCTTTCTAGCTCCCTGCCTGTTGATCGTTTGTGTTAGGGAATATGCTGCAAAATCCCATGGTGCAGCTGGGAAGGTGGGGAACCTAAGTTTGGGAGTCATGGTTGCCAAGGTCAAGAGAAAGGAGGAACTGATCAGGGATTGAGAAAGACTTGTTAATGGAGAACAAATTGTGACATGAATCAAATGTGTGCTTGATGTCAAAGAAAAGTATCAAAGATAAGAGATGGTGATTTGCATATTTTAATGTGATATTTGATTTTTAGTTGTAGATAAATGTTCATATTTATTGTCAAAAATCGCTGTTGATTTACCCTTGTGATAGTTTTTTCTGTTTTATTCATTAATTTATTTGTATTTCCATGAATAAGTTAACAAATTGTGTATGCAGATTCATGAAATATTGTCTACTGGGAAATTATCTAAATTGGAGCATTTTGAGAATGATGAGAAGGTAATGTCATGAGTATAGTCCTAAGCTCAACCTTGTGTTCTGTTTATATGCATGCTTGACTAACAGTTCCTTTTAGCCTTTGATGCCCCTAGAAAGTTACACAAGTAAGCACCTACCGAACTTTATTGCATTTTCTTCCAACGTAGGGAATGATGTATTACAAGTAGAAGTTCTTTTCCAGTCAAGTCATTCATGTAATGAATGGGCAAATTCAATAGAGCAAAAAATGACCTTGCCTCCATCCTATAAAAAGACAGCCAGTGCACAAAAGCTCCCGCCGGTGCGGAGTCCTCGGAAGGTCTGGATCACATTGGGTCTATTGTACACATCCTTACCTTGTATTTTTGTAAGAGACTGTTTCCGTGACTCGAACCCGTGACAACAACTTTATTATTGCGCTAAGGCTCTCCTTCCTTGCCTCCATCCTATATTACTAAATATTAAACTTTGAATCTCCGAATTTGGACAATTAAATGTGATCAGTACCTTATATCTCCATATTATAGTGGAAATGATAGAAGTTTTTAATTAGAAAGTAGAAAAAAAGTAGCTTCCATATCTTTTCAGTCCCCTGTAGGCGCATAAAATACTTACATGATCTTTTTCACCTGTAACCAAGAAAGATAGTTATTTGTATACCAAATTGCTTGGGTGGAAATATTGATGTATATAAAATGTTCAACTCTTATATAAGTTTTAGTTTACTTTTCTCTCATCTTAGATTAAACACACAAAACCTCTCTTTAAGCTATTAAGAGCAAAGTGTGTGAGTATGCTGCACCTGTCTGGTTAATTTTGACATTTAAACACCATCCTTCTGTGTGATTTTGACTAACTGAGTAGCTGCATGACAAGTTGCTTATCATGAAAGCTTAAAGTCATGCTTGCATTGACATTGATCCTTCGAGTTGAAGAATCAAATTTGAGATAGCATCTGATCATCTCTGTTAGTCTGTTCTGGTGTTTCTCTATGCCCTTTTTGTTATTTGCTAGCTTATTTTTGTTCATTGCATTTTTTCCTATTTATGCTGAAGGTTAAAACAGTGAGTCTCTTTGGGGAAGTTTGGGGTATAGGTCCTGTGACAGCTCTTAAATTATATGAAAAGGGACATCATACACTTGATGATCTAAAACAAGATGATTCCTTGTCAACTGCCCAGAAGATAGGTTTGAAGTATTTTGATGATATCAAGAAAAGAATTCCACGGCATGAGGTGCTAAATTTACAAGTTTTCTGATTTTTAGACCTAACTTTTTTCTCATGATTTTTTTTATCTAGGTTAAAGATATGGAGATGCTTTTACAAAAAGCTGGTCAGGAACTTCTGCCTGGGGTGAGCATATTTGATACTTAGCATTTAGTGTGTATTTAATTTGTGTTGATATGTGTATTTGTATCTCTACAAGAATGAACTTTTGTCTGAAAATAAATATTTCCTAATTTAGAATCCTCTTTGTTGGATCATGGAGCATGTAATATGTCTAACATTGTATCGACAATTGTGTGTTCATGTGAAGTCTTGGCATCCATAATATGAGGAAAATAACATTGAAGGTACAGATATGATATACACGTCAGTGCTTAGAACCAACCTCTCCATAAATTCCTCCAATGCTATTTATGTCAGTGAAAGTGAGATGAATTATGAACAAAACTATTGTT
Organism: Zingiber zerumbet; assembly: GCA_037833815.1. Lineage (NCBI taxonomy): Eukaryota > Viridiplantae > Streptophyta > Magnoliopsida > Zingiberales > Zingiberaceae > Zingiber > Zingiber zerumbet. Next base: position 6,935,102 of record JBBMJZ010000010.1, on the reverse strand, counting down.
ATTATTGACTAGTAGGATGAAATTGGCTGAAGAATGAATAGAACGTAGATGGATAAGCAGGAGACAATGGAATAAAGGGTGGAGAGATGAGGTTGTTCACCATCACTTAAAATCAAACCTGTCTTATGTTCATACTCCGTAAAGATGGACAAGCTGTTGATAAAGCTTTATTTCCATTTATGGTTATATGAACTGCTGATACTTCTTAATGCTCTATTTTAAAAAAACTGCCTCAAGAAACATTGTTCATTTGCAACCAATGATTTAGTTATCAAATTTTGTTATCTTGGTGCTACTGCAATGTTTTCTTCTAAACTTTTGTTATGAATTCTATCTTTGGAGGTTCTTCAAATTTCTCTATAGGCTGGTTTTGGAAAATTATTTAGAAATTGCAACTAAGAAATTAAAACTTAAATTGTCTATTGTATCAACGGAAGAACAAATAACAGAAATTGCAACCAAGGAATTAAAACTTGATATGGAAGAAATCCTAGCATTAGCTTCAGAAATATTGGAAAATTATTTAAAAAATACAACTAAGAAATTAAAACTTAAAACATCTATTGTATCAACTGAAGGACAAATAACAAAAATTGCAACCAAGGAATTAAAACTTGATATGGAAGAAATCCTAGCATTAACATCAGAAATATAGGAAAATTATTTAAAAATTGCAACTAAGAAATTAAAATTTGAATAATTTATTGTATCAATGAAAGGGGAAACAACAGAAATTGCAACCAAAGAGGTAAACTTGATATGGAAGAAATTGTAGCCTTAATGACTGAAAGTTTGGAAAATTATTTTGATACTAAGTAGTCTATCCTGATGAAATACATACTTTAAGTGAGGAGCTTCATAATAATATTTATGAGAAGATCGCAAATACCAAGGTGGGTTATACCAAAATACCTTGCTATGAGACTATGAAGAAAATTGTATTAATTCAAAATTTCTCCAATATATGAGATTATATTGCCTTTTTAGAGATTGATACAATTTATTCTTCCTTTTCAAAATAAACTAATCATCCCAATACAAAGATTTTTCTAAAAAATTAAGTAATCTTTTATGGAAACTTGATATTATAAAGCTATCATATCTCATAATATATCAAATATTTTCAGCCTAATTTTTAGGAATATACAAGGTACACGGTCATGTTTCCCACAATAAACAACCAAAAGAGTTTTATTAAATTATGTTATGGAGTTAGTGAGCGTGCCTTTTTCATCATTACTTCAGTGATGGTTTTTCCCTCTTGTTTTTAAATTTTATAAAATACAAAAATCTGATGAAGATGTTGGATTACTAGACAAACACTCCAATTTGAGAAGTTGTGACATAATGAGGTGGGTCTAGACTTGGATTTATTCTTTCTCAACCTTGCCTAATCATTCTAGATGAATGTTGGACTTGTCAAGTTAATTGTTCTCTTATATGCTTAGGGTGTTATAGTTAATATGAGAGCTGATCAAGTCCTAGGTTTGGTAGGGTCTTCAATTGGAAATGATTGTCTAGTGGTGGCACTAAATCACAGTCGTAGGTTATATTCACTCTTCAATTTTAGGTAATATTCATTCCTAAGTGAAGCATTTTGATGTTGCAGATGATTATTGTTTGTGGAGGATCATATAGACGTGGGAAAGCATCTTGTGGCGACTTAGACATTGTAATTACACATCCTGATGGTGAAAGGTACTATATTGAATACCAATAAAGTTTATTATGTATAACTTGGCTGAGATCTGTATCCTGCCTAAATCAGACCAAATATGATGCAAAAATTGGGCCATAACTGGTGCATGATAGTAGAGACCAATATTCTTTTTAATTTTTTCAAACAGAATTGTCTTTCCTATCATGTCTGATGTTTGTAGAGTTCTTGAAGATGGTGCACAATTAGATTCAATATAAATTTTCATTTTCAAAGAACTGTATTTGTTCTGTATAATCACAATTTAGTCACCATTGAAGATGACTCCAAGTCCTAGTTCATTAGTTTGATGGTTTGATTTGTGCACACACGTACAATCACAATTTAATCACCATTGAAGATGACTCCAAGTCACTAGTTTGATGATTTGATTTCTTGTTTAGAAATGAAACCTGAAAGCCTTCAGACCACTAGTTCGTTGGATGAACTGGATGGATGGATTGATCAAATTGCATACCACACACACAAGTATAATCACAATTTAATCACCATTGAAGATGGCTCCAAGTCACTGGATAATTGATTTCATGATTTGATTTTTAGTCTAAAAATCAAACCCAAAAACCTTTGGGCCACTAGTTCCTTGGATGAATCAGTGGATGTATTGGTCGAATTGCATATCACACACATGTATAATCACAATTTAATCACCATGGAAGATGTTTCCAAGTCTCTAATTCATTGGGTCGATGATTTGATTCTAAGTTGAATTCAAATCAGAAGGCCTAGTTTGGGCCACTAGTTTGTTGGATGAACTAATGGATGTATTGGTTGAATTGCATATCAAACCGAGAATTGATTCAAAGAAGCTAATTGGTTAAATTAACCTTGATTGACCAACCTAATTGCATAACGATCACAACAATCATAAAAACATTTTAGTTTTAGAAACTAAAAAATAATTATTAATAAATAATAATAATGAAGCAATTGTTAAATGTGTACATGTAGTTGTCATCTACCAATTATATTTGTATGAAGAAAATCTGATAATACAATTGCTAATTTTTGCATTGGTTAATGAACATGAGATTATAAATGAAAAGAAAAACAAGAGCATGAAAAGACCTTATTGCATCTTGTAGGGGTTGTAGACATTAGCTATTTGAGACGCTGACAAGCGGTATTGGATGTTGGTTAGTGGTAGATGAAAGTGGAAGCTAAAAAATTGAAGGGTGTGGGATGATGATGTTAAGATTGTTGGAGAAACATGGTAGAAGGGGAAGATGGCTCCAAGTCACTAGTTCATTGTGTTGATGATTTGATTTTTAGTCAAATTCAAACCTGAAGACCTTTGGGTTTGGGCCAGTAGTTTGTTGAATGAACTAGTGGATGCAAGAGGTTGGTTCCATGACTCGAATCCATGACCTCCGGGTCATACAACAACAACTTTATCATTGCGCTAAAGAATCATAAATATATCTTAGTTTTAGAAAGTAAAAAGTAACTATTAATAAATAATAAGAATGAAGCAATTCTCAAATGTGTACATGTAGTTGCCATCTACCAATTATATCTGTATAAAGAAAATCCAATAATACAATTGCTAATTTCTGCAATAATGAATGAACATGAGATTATAAATAAAAAAGAAAAGTAAGAGAATGAAAAGACCTTATTGCAGCTTGTAGGGATTATAGGCATTAGTTATTTGAGACTTGGGGTAGTTAGAGTTGGTGCCGGCAAGTCCTATTGGTTGCTCATCAATAGTAGATGAAAGACAAAGGTAAACAATTGAAGGGTGTGGGATGATGGTGCCAAAATTGTTGGAGAAACATGGAAGAAGGGGAAGATGGCTCCAAGTAACTAGTTCATTGGGTCAATGATTTGATTTATAGTCAAATTCAATCCTCAAGACCTTTGGGTTTGTGCCACTAGTTTGTTGGATGAACGAGTGGATGCATTAGTCAAATTGCATACCAAACCAAGAATTGGCTCAGAGAAGCTAATTAGTTGAATTATCTTGATTGACCGACCTAATTGCATAACGATCACAACAATACTAAATACATCTTAGTTTTATAAACTTAAAAGTAACTATTAATAAATAATAATAATGAAGTAATTGTTAAATGTGTACGTGTAGTTGCAATCTACTAATTTTATCTGTTCGAAGAAAATCCGATAATACAATTGCTAATTTCTGCAATAATTAATGAACATGAGATTATAAATGAAAAAGAAAAGCAAGAGAGAATGAAAAGACCTTATTGCAACTTGCAGGGGTTTTAAGCATTAGTTAGTTAAGATTTGGGGTAGTTAGAGTTGGGGTCAACATTGGTTGTTAGTTAGAGGCAGGTGAAAGTCAAAGGTAAACAATTGAAGGGTGTGGGATGATGGTGTCAAGATTGTTGTAGAAACATGGTAGAAGGGGTTGGAGGCTGATCGCTAAAGAAATATAGTGTGAGGTTACCAAAGGTGGACAATAAAATGAATGATCAAAGGTAGATGAGGATAGGTAAATGATGTGATTATGTTGGTGCGGGTGATAGGAAGAGATGGTGGCCAGAGGATGGGAAGATGATGAAAGGTAGCTGAGAAGATTATTAGTATAAGCCTAAGAGTCATTTAAGAGTTGATTGATTTATGACATATTGTATCATATTTCATTAATAAAAGACAATGGTTATTATATTTACTTTAGATCTGTGCTAGATGAATAAGTATAATAATGTCAGGGTAGTAGGTTCTAGTCTACGGTATAATAATTAGTTGAATTGATAGTGGGAGACTGTAGATATATATAGACACTACTCTTAACTATTCTTAGTCAAATATTAATATACAAGGACAATATGAATGCGTTGAGACTAGCATGTAGGTCAATTGATGACTTAATTTCATAAGTCATGGATATGAGATATCAAGTTGACACATAGATATATATTAGAGAATATGTATTGAATTAACCCGCCATGAGATGTTTTATGGATCATTATATAAGTGTCATAAATATTTTCATAGTGACTATTGGTATGAATAGTCCTTAGACCTGAAGTCATTACGGTTCCCTACATAAGGAGTTGTGTACTTTGTATCAACAAACGCCACCTGTAACAAGGTGGACTATAAAGTCGATCACTGGTATGCAATAAGTATTGCAGAGGAATATGAGTGATATAGATGAGATTTATCCATTTCATATAACAGAAGTGATATCAGTGAACCTCTTGATTAAGTAGGATACAAGAATGCATGACTATTCTCAAATTAGTCAATATGAGATATTGAGCTTATTTGATAAGAGGATGACGGTCTAATGCCTTATTGATCAATCTAGATATCAAGGATAAAAGGACCAAATCATATAAGATAATAGACACAGAAAGGTTAGGTCAGATCTCGATGTTCTTGTCACTTGGGTAACAATGACGCATTTCTAGATGTCACTAATTGTTTATATATCTAAAATAACTTTAGATACATTGGCAATGTTATGAGAGCCTATTGGTCGCACACAAAAAATATGTTGATTTGGAGATAGGTTTAATTTAGTTTTGACTAAATTATTGTGAGCTTTAAGATTATTGGGTTACTCATTGAGTTAGACTCATTGGATTGGATTGAGTTTAATTCGAGTTAGACTCAATTGAATCCACTCATTGAAGAAGGAAGATCAAAAGACAATGATGATTAACTTGGATTAATCATGCATTAATAAGAGAAAGACCAAAGGGCAAAACCCTTGGTATTATTTGGATGAATATAAAAAGATTTTTGGCATTGGATTTTATACATGAGACTTATTATCTTCATCCTCCGCTTCTTCTTCTTGGTCGATCTTCCTTGAGGGATTGCTAGCACAACTAAGGTTGTTTCTTCTCTAAGTTGTTAGTTTGTGAGACGAACCGGAGAACGTGTTTGTGTGGATACCATAGAGGCGTGAACACTTGATCGCGCTGAGATCTGCATCCAAAGAAAAGTTACCGTCGGGAGTTTATGTTTACGCAACAAAAGTAGAACTCTCAATTCAACTAGTAACTGTTTCCTTTCATGGATCTTTTGAAAAGAATCTTGATAATATCTTGTGTTGTTTTGCACTCAACATCCTAACATTAGTATCAGAGCCACTTGCAAAGGCGTATACTAGGTTATGGTAATGTTTTAATATGTGATATAAAAACTACATGAGCCTTTTATTTGTATTTGCATCATATTATGAGTATTTATTTTGTGTTGAATAAATTAAAGAATATAGTATCTTTATATGTGTTATGAACGTGTGCTATAATCTGATTTTGTTCGACAGAAACATACATAACTATCGGTTATCTTGGGTTGGCATCTGTTAAGAATAGATTGTGTGAAACACACAAACTGTTGTGAATAGTTTTGTTGGTCTTGGGTATGACAGTAACTCATTCAAATGAGTTTGCAAAATAATTTTGCAAATGAGTTTGCAACCCTTGACCCCTGCCCGCTAACCGACTAGTGGGATCGCTTTGGTGTTGTGACTCATAATTCCTTGATGAAATCATAGTAAATTATATGTCGTAGATCTATTGTGAATGTTATAACATGGTGCATAGTTATGACCCTTTACGCCGATATGGTTGTGTGTATATTGTAATCCATAATACGGCCTGCGTGTCGTGCTTTTCATCTTTTCATTCTTGTAAATTTAGACTACTATCGAATGTAACTCGAGGTTTCTTTAGATTTTGTAATATACAAATTAGAAAAGAACTGGTCTACTGGACAATGGTGAAAAAGGGAGAAGGACAACAAACACACGACGACCAAGAATGTACTTGGAGAAGATGCTTTTACCTAGGTTGATCTTTCGATCTTCTCATTGGCTTGAGAAGATCATAGTAGATGGGGCCATAACATGCCATGTTTTATTTAGCATGTATCTTGATATATGTCATGATATGCTATAATTGTATGTGATGCATGTGTAGTTTAATCGTAATTAGGTCTTTTTAATATGCCTACCAAAGTGTAGTACTCACTATTACCTCGATCAATTGTAGTTAGGTTTGCCAAAGCAAAGTGACTCGATTTATCTTTGTAGAGTGCGATATGACAATTGTGATGTCCGATTATTGAACTTTGAGTGTAATTTAACTAAATTATTTCAATTGGATTGAGGGTTTAGAGGTATATCTTATATGATGTAATTCAAATTATACTAGTCTTGAGTGATTAGCTAAAGCTAACTTAAAATAAGTTATATGTATTTCATACGATGGGCAAACGAATAGATAGTCTTGTTCACTTTACTAAACAAGAATTACATATGATGTAATTGGTAAATATTGTCTAACTAAATTATAAAATTCTTGGGCGATTAGCCAAAGCTAATTCAAGATGAAGTATAATATGGATCTTATTCTACTTGAATGTCATTACTTTTGAGTTTAGAGCAAGTAGCATGTGGGTAAACTATGGTTACCCACACCCATGACTTAGTCTAACCTTGAAAGATTGGAATTTCTTCTGGGCCAAGAATTGACTGCTAACTTGTTCTGCAGACGTTACATGGGGGCTATAGTCAATTTGTCATGAAGTACAACATAAATGAAATTGACAAGTCATTACTTGAGATATTAAGCATGTTGAGAACTGCTGAACTTAACTTTAAGAAGGTAAAGCCTAGTACCGTTTTGATGATGCAAAAGGGCAAAGGCAAATGGAAGCCTAAAGATAAGGTAAAATCCAAGCCAAGGGCAAGTCTCATGCATTGAAACCCAAAGGTGGGGTGACTAAGGAAGGAATCTGCTTCCATTGCAGTGAGATTGGACACTGGAAGAGGAGCTACAAATTATGCCTAGAGAAAGTTAAAAGGAAGAGAAATGAGACTTCTATCTCAGGTATATATGTTATAGAAGTCAATCTATTTGTTTATTCTTCATGAGTATTAGATACCGACTATGAATCTCACGTTTACACAAATGTGCAGGGCCTCAGATAGAGTAGATCATTGACAAAGGACGAAGTGGACCTACGAGTAGGCAATGATGCAAGAGTTGTTGCTATAGCTGTAGGAACATATTCGTTATCTTTGTCTATTGGGCTTATTTTAGAACTTGAGGAGTGTTATTATATGCCTGTTTTAACTAAGAATATTATCTTTATTTCTTGTGTGGACAAGAAAGGCTTTTCAGTTATAATAAAGGATAAATGTTGTTCTATTTTTTTAAATGATATGTTCTATTATAGTGTACTTCTTATGAATGGATTCTATGTTCTAGACTTTGAAAACTCAGTCTATAACATAAATACAAAACAGTTCAAATATAAATATTTAAATCAAACATATCTCTAGCATTGTCGCTTGGGTCACATAAATGAGAATCGCATATCCCAACTTCATAAGGATGGACTTTTGAATTCATTTTATTTTGAATCATATGAGACATGCGAATCTTGTCTACTAGGCAAGATGACAAAAATTCCTTTTAGTGGACATATGAAAGAGCTAATGATTTACTAGGACTTATACATACTGATGTTTGCGTCCCAATTAATATAACAACTAGACGAGGTTTTCAATACTTCATTACTTTTACTGATAATTTCAGTAGATATGATTATGTATATTTCATGAAATACAAGTCTGAATCATTGGAAAAGTTTAAAAAATTCAAGAATAAAGTATAAAACCAACTTAGAAAGTGTATTAAGATGCTTTAATCATATCAAGGTGGGGAATACCTTAGCCAAGAGTTTCGTGACCATCTCGTTGAGCTTGTGATCATATCTCAACTCAGTCCACCTGAAACACTAATGGTGTAGAAATCGTACTTTATTAGATATGGTACGGGCAATGATGAGTCAGACAGATCTTCCTTCTTTTTGGGGATTTGCTTTAAAGACGGTTGTTTTCACATTTAACCGTGTACTGTCTAAAGCTGTCATAAAGACACCATATATGATATGGATTAGGAAGAATCCCAAGATGTTTTTTATGAAGATTTGGGGTTGTGAGACTTACGTTCGATGTCAAGTTTCATATAAACTAGGATCCAAATAAGATAAGTGCTATTTTGTATGATATTTTAAGGAAATAAAGGGATATTACTTTTATAATCCCACACAAGGCAAGATGTTTGTTACTAGAAATGATGTTTTTAGAAAGAGAATTTATTTCTAGAAGAGCTAGTGGGAGTTAAGTCGTTCTTGAAGAAGTTCAAGATACACAAACTAGCATTGAGGCCTTATGGAAATTGAATAGGCATCACAAAGTGTTGTGGATCAATCTGTTACACAGCAAGAAGTTGTGGAGCAACAATTTGTTTGAGTAGAATAAGCTTTACACAGATTTGATAGGATACGTCATCGACCTGAGAGATATTCTTTTCTCTTGTTTGACCACGGTGATGTATTGCTTGTTTATCTCAACGAGCTTATATCCTATCAATAAGCTGTCATGAGCCTAGATTTTGAGAAATGGCTAGAAGCCATAAGGTCTGAAATGGAATCCATATACACTAACCATGTTTAGACTTTGGTTGGTCCACCTAAAAGGATCAAACCCATTGAGTCTTTTAAGAGGAAGACTGACATGGATGGTCATATGCATACCTATAAGGAGTGATTGGTAACTAAATGATTTAAGTAGATTCATGGTATAGACTATGATGAAACCTTTTCACTAGTTGTGATGCTTAAGTCTATTCGGATCATGCTTACTATTGTAGCTTACTATGATTATGAGATCTGGTAGATGAATGTCGAAACTATATTTCTGAATGTAAATCTATTCGAGGATGTGTACGCGACACAATATGATGGTTTTATAGATCCAAATGATGCTGGAAAGGTATGTAAGTTGTAAAGGTTCATTTATCGATTAAAGTAAGCTTCTAGAAGTTGGAATCTTTGATTCGATAATACGATCAAAACGTTTGATTCATTAAGAATGAAGATGAATCTTGTGTCTACAAGAGGGTTAGTGGGAGTACAGTCATCTTTCTCATCTTGTATGTAGATGACATATTTCTCATTGGAAATGATATCCCTACGTAGTCTGTAAAGACTTGGCTTAGGAATTATTTTTCAATAAAAGACTTAGGTGTAGCCTACATTTTAGGCATCAAGATCTATAGAGATAGATCCAGGAAATTACTTGGTCTAAGTCAGAGTATATATATTGACTATGTGCTTAATCGTTTCGCCTTATAGAATTCCAAGAAGGAATTTATGTCGATGTCACATAGTGTGATCCTTTCGAAGATTCAATGCCCCTCTTTTACGGAAGAGGGGAACTGCATGGATTAGATTCCTTATGAGTTTGCTATTGGATCTATTATGTACGCTATGCTTTGTACTTGTCCTAATATTTTGTATGCGTTAAACATGACAAATAGATACGATCTAGGTGAAAGTCACTAGATAGCAGTCAAGAATATTCGTAAGTACTTGAGAAGAAAGAAAAAATATTTCTTGATATTTGGAGGTGATGAAGATTTCACTGTAAATGGTTACAGTGATCCAAGCTTTCAAACTGATAAGGATGATTCTAGATCGCTTCAATAGTGGTGCTGTGAGCTGGAAGAGTTCAAAGCAAGATACAGTAGTTGATTCTACTACAGAGATCGAGTATATTGCTGCTTCAGATGCAGCAAAGGAGGCTGTTTGGATTAGAAAATTTATTGTAGAGTTTGGTGTCGTACCTAGCATAGCGAACCCAATAGACCTTTATTATGATAATAATATGGCTATTGCACAGGCTAAAAACCTTGCTCTCATCAGCGATCTAAACACATACTATGGCGGTTTCATCTCATTCAAGAGATCATCTATAGAGGATGTGAGGATATGCAGAGTACCGACTGATGCTAACAATGCAGATCCTTTGACCAAGCCTTTGGCACAAAGGAAGCATGATGGTCATGCTAGATCATTGGGTATTAGATATCTCAATAATTGACTCTAGTGCTAGTGGGAGATTGTTAATGAACCCCAAGAGTCATTCAAGAGTTGATTGACTTAGGACATATTGTATTTTATTTCATTAATAAAATACAATGGTTATTATATTTATTTCAGATCTCTGCTAGATGAATAAGTATAATAATGTCCTAGGGTAGTAGGTTCTAGTGTATAAACATATCAATTGGTTGAATTGATAGTAGGAGCTTGTAGATATATATAAATAGTACTCTTAACTATTCCTAGTCAAACATTAATATGCAAGGACAATATTAATGCGTTGAAACTAACATGTAGGTCAATTGATGACTTAATCTCACAAGTCATGGATATGAGATATCAAATTGACACATGAGTATATATTAGAGAATATGAACTGAATTGACCTGCCATGAGATGTTTCATGGATCGTTATATGAGTGTTATAAACATTCTCATTGTGACTATTGGTATGAATAGTCTTTAGACCTAAAGTCACTAAGGTTCCCTACATAAGGAGTTGTGTACTTTGATATCGACAAACCTCACCTGTAACAAGGTGGACTATAAAGTCGATCACTGGGTATGCAATAAGTTATGCGGAGGGATGTGAGTGATATAGATGCGATCTATTCCTTCTATATGATGAAAGTGATATTTGTGGGCCCCTTGATTAAGTAGGACATAAGAATGCATGCCCATGCTCAAATTAATCAATATGAGATATTAAATTTATTTGATTGAGTGTGTTTACTTAGGGATCAAGAAACACAAAGATTAATAAGAGCATGCCACGGTGCATGCTTGCTTGATCAATCTATATATCAATGATATAAGGATCAAGTCATACAAGATAATAGACACAGAAAAGAAAAGTTTGGTCGGATCTCGATATTCTCGTTACTTGGGTAGTAATGATGCATTGCTAGATGCCACTCATTGTTTATGTATCTAAAATGATTTTAGATACATTGCTAATGTTACGAGAGTCGGGTCACATATAAAAAAATATGTTGATTTGAAGATAGGTTTATTTTAGTTTGTCTAAATTATTATGGGCCTTAAGATTATTGGGTTACTCATTGAGTTAGACTGGTTGGATTGATTCTAATCCGAGTTAGGCTCATTAGACTTAATTGAATCCACTTATTAAAAAATGAAGATCAAAAGACAATGCTGATTAATTTGGATTAATCATGCATTAATAAGAGGAAGACAGCGAGAAAAAACCCTTGGTATTCATGAGATAAATATAAAAGGATTTTTGGCATTGTATTTTATACATGAGACTTATCATCTTCTTCCTCCTCATCTTCTTCTTGGCTGAAACTTCTTTGAGGGGTTGCTAGCACAACTAAGGTTGTTTTTTCTCCAAGTCGTGAGTTCGTGAGATGAGACGAATGGGAGAACATGTTCATGTGGATACCATAGAGGCGCGAACACTTGATCATGCTAAGATCTGCATCCAAAGAAAAGTTGCTGTTGGTTGTTGGGAGTTTGTGTTTACACAACAAAGGTAGAACTCTCAATTCAACTAGTATACGATTTTTTTCGCATGAATATTCTGGAAAGGATCTTGATAATATTCTGTTGCTCTTGTGTTGTTTTGTGCTTAAGATCCTAACAAAGATGACTAGAGATATAACTCAAAAGGGATGTGGTTGGAGCCATAGGACTGGGCAACGGTCCACTATCATGTGGAGATGGAGCTTAGTGGACTAAAGGGTACAGAGTACAAATTAAGGTGTTGCTCGAATGATTTGAGTGCAGGGAGGCTAAATTAAGGAGCTAAAGACTGAAGACTGAACCTTATATTGTGATTGCACAAGAATGTAAATGCAAGTTGTAATGATTGAGCTAGCTAGGATTTCGATTGTTTAAGTCTTGCAACATTAGGGTGTTCTAAAGTCATGTTGGTCAATTGAGCTCAAGTGCCTAATCTCGCAGAGGCTTACAATAGGTCATAGGCTAAGTAAGGTGTGATTGCTTATGTTCTAGATAAACTCACTATTAAAGGTTGCTAGTGAAACACTCCTAAATTTTTTTTACCTTTATATATATATATATATATATATATAACTTAAACTACGCAGTCGTCATGAAGGGAAATACTAGAAGAGAATTCAACTCACTAGAGACACTGAATACTTGTCATAAGTTCCTGAATTGTTTGCAAAAATAAATAAACTACTAGATCATGTGGAAATATGAATTAAAAAAGGTCTTCGGTTTGTGCCACTAATGCCCCGATCTGCTCACTTGCCAACGCCTCTAGTCTCACGTGGCTCATTTCCTGAAATAAATCAAACGGTGAGTCTTAAGGATTTAGCATGTTCAAAATCATGTTATGCAATAGTTAGCGCCTATAATTTAGTACTAAGGGAAACACATATTGGGTAACTTAGGACATGACTGTTGGCATAGCATAGACATGAACATAAGCATAGGCGTTGATATAAGCATAAGATCATAAATATAAGCATAAATATGTAAATAAGCTTAAACACAAGAGTAAACATAATCATAAGCAAGTACATAAGTATGACATAAGCATACTTGCATGACATAAACATACATACTAACAATGAGCATACACACATACAACTATAAACTTAACAATATATGAACCTGAACATGAAACTGAGCATAACTTAATCATGAACCTAACATGAACATAACTTGAACATAAGTATAATTATAAATGTAATGCCACGTAAGGAAACTGGCATGTCATAAACCACGTACGGTTGGTGAGCTGCTAGGGTCACTGATCACACTTTACCTCGTAAGATTTGGTGAGCTCCAAGGCTAGGGTCACTTGTCACACTCAACCACATAGGATTTGGTGAGCTCCCAACTTGGATCACAGGTCACACTCTACCACGTAGAACTTAGTGAGCTCCCGAGCTAGGGCCACCGGTCACACTCAAAGCTTCCCGGTCTTGCCTGGATCACAACTTGGTAAGCTCCTTGGGCTTGCCCGGATCATAGCTTGACCACTACTTAAGGACGGGCATAATCATAAACCTAATATAAGAATGTATATTCATAATATAAGCTTAAGCATAGACTTAAACATAAACTTGTGCATAAACATACCATGAGCATGCATAAACATAAGCGTGGGAATCAACTAGAGCATCAATAAATGGCTACTTCTACCTAGCAACAAGTATAGGAGCAATAACTCATGCATGAAATCTCCTAAATAAAACAGTATAGCATAATTAGTATATAGCCACCCTTAACGAAGGAGAATCCTCTCCCTCTAAGCTTTATACTCATCACCTAGTAGATTCATATAACTTACTGATAATTCTACCAAATTATATTCTAATTTTTAATTCCTTTGGTTAAATTAAGAAAAACAATTTACCATTTCATCCAAATTAATCATATAAACAAAAAGGTTCCTATCGGATAAGAAAAACTTTCTATAATACACATGATTCTACTAATGAATGTCTTTATTTTATAATGTGACAAAGATATTTTATATATAATTTTACATAGTTAATGATGTCGTGGCTCCTCTCTAATCATAAAATTCATATATATCACAAGACATAAAAGGGCATGCATATAAGTTTCAACAAGTGTATACAAGTGCCACTTTAGGCATGAAACAATATTGCTTCATGGAAATCAAAAATTAATTTACTGCATTGTCATTTTGCATGAATATGGAAACAAATAATAACAAATGTCATAACATCACTTGCATAAATAATTCTGATCAATAAAAGTTCTCTAACTTTGAAGGGGAAAAACACTTACAGATACAAGCAAGTTGTAGTGAAACATCTTAACCCATAACCCCTAAAACAGAACTAAAACTAAGATGGATGCATTCTAAAGACAGAATTAAAACTAAGATGATTGCACTCACCACTACAATAGGGATTAAAACTACCCAACCTAGACTATCGAATCCGAATTCCACCAAAATATAACACCAACTAATACAACTACAACGTAGAGAGCATGCACGAAATTGTAGAGCAAGAACATGATGGACAACCCTTAAAATCAGTGAGGAAACTATCCCCTCAAAAATTTGAAATCCACCATCTATACAAACAATTTGGAGCATAAGAAAAGAACCTAAACCATGGTGTCATCTTCCTAAAAACAACAAAGAATATCAGAAACTATAGGATCTGAATTCCACAAGTTATAGAACCTAATTAAAGCATCAACCAAGGTAGAGAACATGCCTTCCAAATCCTTGCTACCAATCTCCCTCTTCTCCTCCTTTGTTTAGAGCTTGGAACCGGCGGAATATAGTGAGGATGGAGGCTTATAGCTGACGGATATTTGGAAGATGGAGTTTTTAGGGCCGACGTGATTCCCCCCAAAGGGTCAAGGTTTTAATGTAGGGGGGTTTTATAAAAGGTGGAGGCTTAGGGCTTTGTCTCTCTCTTTTTGTTTTTTTACAAGGAATATTGGACCTAATCCTTATACTAAAATTACCACATAACGAATTAAGGAAAACATCTAAATTTTGACAAATAAAATGTATAAAATTTTATGCAGAACCATTTTTATAAATAAATTTTATACCTATTGCATCATAACCATTAATTTATCTAAATACGCAGAAATTAAATACACCCCTAATAAAGTAAATAAAATTAATTTAATGTTTTTCCGAGAGCTTGAGTAAAAATTATATTTTAACTTAAGCATTTTAACACATTCTAATTATGAATGATATTAGCGTGGTTGGGTATCGGACACTACAATCCTCTCCCTTTAAATAACATTTTGCCCTTGAAATAGTAACTTACCAAACAACTTTGGGTAGCAGCTTCTCATGGTTCTAGTAGTCTCCCAAGTAGCTTCCTCCTAGGACGGGGTTGTCACTAAGTAATTCATTCCATTCCAATAACTCCTACAACTGCTATGTCTTCCCCGAAAGTTCTCCCAACTTAGAAAGGTTTCGAACATTCGGGATCTAAGGTTTAAAGATCCATTATTAGAAATTGATCCTAAAAAAATTTCCTTCAGAACTAGAGGGTAGAAACCCACCTTCTACACGCAACTTAATAGCTTATACCGATAGCAAAAAAAATATTGTGTTTAAAAACTCGCCTATAGTAAGGGCCATGTCGGGGTCCACCTCCTTGGCTCGCATCGCAAATATTCTCCCCTGGGTGAGTGGTTCATTTTGGGGGCATTCTTTCTTCACATGTTCAGTAACCCCACATTTATAACACCGACCCGATCCCTTCATGTAGGCTCCCAGGTGTTTGTGCTGGCACGTCAGGCATACTAGAAACTTATTAGGCTTTGGGACAACTTGCTTTTGCGATCTCTCCCCCTAGCCCCGCTTCACCCTTAGGGCTCTAGTCATGGCCTCGGCGAAACTTTTAGGGTCGACCACCCTTACATTGCGGCGCAAGGCAGGTCGCAAACTCAATAAAGTGCTTCAGTTTCTCTTTAGGATTGTCAGCTATCAGGGGCATGAAGTGACACCCCTGTTCGAACTTCCTGACGAACTCGGCAATGATGTGACCACCATGTCTCAACGTCATGAACTCTCGAGTCAGCCTTAATCACACATCTTCCGTGAAGTATTTAGTGTGAAATACCTCCTTGAAGCCCGCCCAAGAAAGTGTCTTTAGATCGAGACTTGCGACTGCTCCTCCCACCACAGCAGAGCATCATTCCTGAGGAGATATGTAGCACATCTTACCCTATCCGCATCGTCTAACTCCATGAAACGGAAGATGACCTCGATGGACTTGATCTAGCTATCTGCCACCATAGGGTCAGTGGTCTAGTGAAGTCCTTTGGGTCCATCCTATGGAAACACTCATAAACAGCTTCCGGCTTCGTCCTTTGGCCCAACTCGGCATTGGGCCCGACAAACTGCATAAAGAACTTATTCATCCCTGCAAGTATCTGCTCATGGCCCAGTGCTGGCGGGGACAGGGTTGTCTCCTCATGTCTTTCCTCCTCAAGGCCCTCTGAGTTCCTATAGGTGATGCGCCTAGGAGGCATTTCTTCGATTTTTCCCAACCCCCTACGTAATTAACATAAGTTTAATCTCGCCTACGTACTCATACCCTATCAAGTTCCTAACTTAACATTTTCTCTCTTACAAAGTAGTAAACTTATAGACTTGAGGCTTGACTCCGTGAGATTCTCGGAACCGGCAGTAGGTACAACCCTTTTAGAAACTTTTGCTCTGATACCAACTGAAACATCCCTAAATTTTTTTGACCCTTTTTTTTATATATAACTTAAACTGCACCGTCATCATGAAGGGAAATACCGAAAGAGAGTTTAACTCACTAGAGACACTGAATACTTGTCATAAATTTCTGAATTTGTTTAAAAAAAAAAATAAACTACTAGATCATGTGGAAATATAAACTAAAAAGGTTCTTTGGGTTGTGCCGCCAACGCCCTGAGCCTGCTCACTTGTCAATGCTTCCCGTCTCACGTGTCTCATCTCTTGAAATAAATCAAACGGTGAGTCTAAGGACTCAGCATGTTCAAAACCATGTTATGCAATAGTTAGCACCTATAATCTAGTGTACTAAGGGAAGCACATGCTAGGTAACTTAGGACTTGACTGTTGGGATATCATAGACATGAACATAAACATAGGTGTCAACATAAGTATAAGAGCATAAACATAAGCATAGACATGTAAATAAGCTTAAGCATAAGAGTAAATGTAATCATAAGCATGTACATAAACATAGGCATAAACATATTTATATGACATAAACATACATACTAAGGATCAACATATTCACATGTAACTATAAACATAACCATATATTTGTTCCCTCGAGATGGTCTAGTGGTTAGCGCATGAGGTGTTGCCACCATGAGATCTGGGGTTCGAATCTTGGCATAGCCGAGGTAAATGTCTCCCTTATGCGCCAGTCACTATTCCAAAGGCTAATAGCCACCCGTGATATACCTCCTTCGTGTTGACCTTGGGACGGATTGGTGGGGGCTTTGGGAGCGAGCGTAGTCGCCTTTTGCCACCATAAACATAACCATATATGAACTTGAATGTGAAACTGAGTATAACATAATCATGAACCTAACATGAACATAACTTGAACATAAGCATAATTATAAACGTAATGCACATAAGAAAATTGGCATGTCATAAACCACGTAGGGTTGGTGAGCTCCCGGGCTAGGATCATCGGTCACACTCTATCTCGTAAGATTTATTGAGCTCTTGGGCTAGGGTTCACACTCAACCACATAGGATTTGGTTAGCTCCCGGCTAGCGTCACCGGTCACACTCCACCACGTAGGATACTCCTGGGCTAGGGTCATTGGACACACTAAGTAAGCTTCCCGGGCTTGCTCAGATCACAACTTGGTAAGCTCCACGGGCTTGCCCGGATCATAGCTTGATCACTACTTAAGCATGGGCATATTCATAAACCTAACAAAAGCATACATATTCATAGCATAAGCTTAAGCATAGATTTAGACATAAACTTGTACATAAACATAGCATGAGCATGTATAAACATAAGCATGGGAATCAACTAGAGCATCAATAAATGACTACTTCTACCTAGCAACAAGTATAGGAGCAATAACTCATGCATGAAATCTCCTAAATAAAATAGTATAGCATAATTAGTATATAGCCACCCTTAACGAAGGAGAATCCTCTCCCTCTAAGTTTTATACTCGTCACCAAGTAGATTCATATAACTTACTGATAATTCTACCAAATTATATTTTAATTTTTTTGGTTAAATTAAGAAAAACAATTTACCATTTCATCCAGATTAATCATATAAATAAAAAGGTTCCTATCAGATAAGAAAAACTTACTATAATACACATGACTCTACAAATGAATGCCTTTATTTTATAATGTGACCAAGATATTTTTATTGGTACGGGAAGCATTAGACAATCAAACCTATGTTTTGATAATGACAAAGAGTTCAAAGTTAAGGTTACAGGACGTATTCCTCGGTGAGGGAACAGTAGGCGTTGGTTCGACTTAGGGTTTCTAGAGGAAATCCGAAGTTAGAACCGAAC
>JBBMJZ010000010.1:6892117-6916389 GCA_037833815.1 Zingiber zerumbet | reverse complement strand
ACAAAGAGTTCAAAGTTAAGGTTACAGGACGTATTCCTCGGTGAGGGAACAGTAGGCGTTGGTTCGACCTAGGGTTTCTAGAGGAAATCCGAAGTTAGAACCGAACAGTCCGAAGGCTGTGAAGTTATTGATTTATATATTATTTGTTATTTTGTCTAATTCTGTTTTGCAGGAAACTAACAGTTTTGCAGACCTTGATTGGTCGACCGAACGTCTGGATCGGTCGACCGAACCTCAGTACAAAAGGATCAGAATTCCAGCTCTCGGTGAAGTGTTGACCAAAAGTTCGGTCCACCGAACCTCGGGATTGGTCGACCGAACCAAGGATAGATAGAGACTCAGTCGAGCCGGGTTGATCGGATCAGATGAGGCGAAGATCATCAACTGATCGGTCGACCGAACGAAGGCTCTATCCGGAGAGGCTGCATTTGGACGGAAGGCCGAGCAGGTTCAGCAGGTTTGGTCGACCGAACCAGGGGATCGGTCGACTAATTCGAGTTGAGTCAAAACTTGATCCTGAGATCAGAGGATTTGGATCAGGTTTGAAGAGGTTATAAAAAGGGGTCTCGGCCAACACTTCATGACACCAAAAATCAGACTACTTGCGCTCCTGTGTGCTACTCCGAAACACAACAACGCTCAACTGCTGCTCCGACAATTGACGATTCTTTTACTTATCCTTATATTATCGGTATACTTTGTTTAGTTTTGTACTTGTAATTGCTTACTTATAAAGAATTTCTGAGCTATTAATAATTATCCACCGAAAGCGATCAACGATCGCCGACCTTGGAGTAGGAGTCATCATAGGCTTTGAACCAAGTAAAAGAAATCGTGTTAGCGATTGCTTTTGTGTCTTTCTTTATTCCGTTGCGTTCTTACTTTGTATTTTCCGAGAAACGAACGAATTAGCCACGAGTGCTATTCACCCCCCTCTAGCACGCCATCAATCCTACAAGTTTATATATAATTTTACATAATAATATCGTGGCTCCTCTCTAATCGTAAAATTCATATATATCACAAGACATAAAAGGACATGCATATAAGTTTCAACAATTGTATACAAGTGTCACTTTAGGCATGCAACAATATTGCTTCATGGAAATCAAAAATTAATTTACTGCATTGTCATTTTGCATGAATATGGAAACAAATAATAACAAATGTCATAATATTATTTGCATAAATAATTCTGATCAATAAAAGTTCTATTTGAAGGGGAAAAACACTTCCAGATACAAGCAAGTTGTGGTGAAACATCTTAACCCATAACCCCTAAAACATAAATAAAACTAAGATGAATGCATTCTAAAGACAAAATTAAAACTAAGATGATTGCACTCACCAGTACAACAGGGATTAAAACTACCCAACCTAGACTCTATCAAATCCGAATTCCACCAAATTATAACTCCAACTAATGCAACTACAACATAAAGAGCATGCACGAAATTGTAGAGCAAGAACATGATATGGACAACCCTTAAAATCAGTGAGGAAACTATTCCCCTCAAAAAATCGAAAATCCACTATCTGTACAAACAATTTGGAGTATAAGAAAAGAACCTAAACCATGTTGTCATCTTCCTAAAAATAGCAAAGAACATCAGAAACTATAGGATCCGAATTCCACAAGTTATATAACCTAATTAAAGCATCAACCAAGGTAGAGAACATGCCTTCCAAATCCTTGCTACCAATCTCCCTCTTCTCCTCCGTTTAGAGCTTGGAACCGGCGGAATATAGTGAGGATGGAGGTTTAGAGCTGGCGAAAATTTGGAACAAGATGGAGTTTTTAAGGCCGGTGTGATTCCCCCCAAAGGGCCAAGGCTTTAATGTAGGGGGTTTTTATAGCTGGTGGAGGCTTAGGCTTTATCTCTCTCTTTTTTTTTTTTTTACAAGGAATATTGGACATAATCCTTATCCTAAAATTATCACATAATGAATTTAAGGAAACATCTAAATTTTGACATCTAAAAATTTCTCTGATATGTATAAAATTTTATGCGGAACCATTTTTATAAATAAATTTTATACCTATTGCACCATAACCATTAATTTATCTAAATACGTAGAAATTAAATACACCCCTAATAAAGTAAATAAAATTAATTTAATGTTATTCCCCGAGTTCGAGAAAAATTACATTTTAACTTAAGCATTTTAACTTATTCTAATTATGTATGATGTTAGCGTGGTTGGGTAACGGACACTACAGGTAATCTAATGGATGTTAGCTACTCAACTAGCCAAGGTTGACAATTGACCGAATAAACAAAAAATCTATTTAATTCGTTGAAAGGGTTTCTATCAATTGAATGGATTTTAGTTGATTGGATATTTTTTTAGTCAACTAAAGTTATAGTTATATTGGAGTCCAACATTCGACTTTGAGCAATTCAGACTAAAGGTTTTTCTTCAATTGGTTGCAGGCAACCAAATGGCAAATGCACATGTTAAAGTCTTGAATACAAAAGCCTTTCAAGAGCTTGTGGGCACTCAACACTCATTGAATACTTTCTAATTCTCTTAAGTTCATTTACAAGTGCCTTAAGGAATCCAAAATCTTGGATCAAAGGATGAAGACTTCAACACCTCATGTATCTAAAGCTTAGTAATTCTCTTAGCAAGGGAAGTCCTTTCTGATTTTGAATCTTTGCTGCCCAAGTTTTTCAAAGTGTTTCCAAGGGATTATAGGATGGTTCTTTAGAAAATAAAAGTAGAAGAAAATGATAAATGTAGGTCTTGGAGTGGCTGACAAGACGTGTGAATTGTCTGAAAAATAAAAAAAACTCATTTCTCGATCTTTCAACTTAGATAACACAATTAAAATAAAGCAGAATTAAACTAAACAACTAAAAAAAGTAAGATGACTGTTTACTTGATTACAATTTAAGCGGTTGTTAATCCAAGGCGTTAAAGAATGTTCCACTAGAAGTTACTCCTTTGTTGAAGGTAGAGAAGCCTTTTACACACTTTCTAAGTTCAGAAATCACTAGGAAATTGAATACGATTGTTGTAGTTGAGTTGTTTATTTCCTAATTCCAGTGGTCTTTTTATAGCCCCTGGAAAGCTCTATTCGAACTTTGAAGGTGCCTTTAAGTGGGTCCAAGGTGCCTTTAATAGGCTAAGGTTTATCCCCGGAAGATAAAGTTTTATCTTTGGCTAACGGCTATGGAAGGCGCCTCCAACAGGCTGGAAGACTTCATGGAAGGCGCCTTCCCTGAGGCAGATCAGCTCCTTAGCTGATCTGCACGTGGGTGAATCGGAGTTGAGCTCATTCGAACCTAACTTTGACATTCTCCAGTAGGCTTCCATGCTTTTCATCCCTCGAACGTCGCACACGTCATTCTCGTTAAGAAATGCACTCTTCCACAACTCCTCGTCCCTTGGATGCATCGAACCCGTCGACTCCTTTCCCGTGCCATCCTTCTCGTCTGCTGCATATTCCGCTCGACTTCATATGATCCTAAGTTTTTGCATACTTAGACATAAGGCATCAAACACAAACATGACTTAACTTAACTTGGTTGACTACAAAATTACCACGGGGTACTTACAATCTCCCCCTTTTTGATGTACATCAACCCAAGCTAAAGTTAGGGTTAAACAAAAATGCAATAACATAATTAAGTAAAGTAAATTTCAATTATTACAAAAATATTACAATATAATGAATTAACTAAGTTAAGAATTTTGCAAAATAAGTCTTGGATAAAAATTCTAAATATTAAAAAAATATCCTAACTTCCCCTTAACTTATACCTATTTCTTCCCCTTTGATCACATAAAAAAAAGAAAAAAATAAATAGTTAGAAAGATTTGAAATATTTTTCTAGGGGTACATAACAAGAATTATCAGTAAGCTAATATTTTTCAAGAATAAGTTTTAAAGATATTCTATTTTTGCTAATTAAGCTTCTGTTTTAACAAAATAAATTAAAAATTACTTTTCAATTTTGAAAAATTTTAAATTTTTTTGTCAAACTTAAACTTCAGAATAATTTATATTAGTAGAAAAACTTTCACAGTAAAATATTATTTTATCGAACAGAACTGATTTATTTCAGTAGAATAACCTAATTTTCAAAAATAAATTAAAAAAAAAAATTCAACTTTAAAAATTCTGTTAATTTTCTTGGATATGTAAAACAGATAGTTTAATGGCAGAAAAATCAAAGTTTTCAAATTTCCATTTTCTTAAATTTTTAATGTTAAAAATTAACTTTTTGGAAGATAATTCGTAATAATTCAGATAATATTAGAAAATTTAAAAAAAAAATATTTTGATAGAGAACATCATGTTTTATCCCAGAAAAATAAAAGTTTTCAAAATTAAGTTTGCAAAATATTTTTAGTTTTCAAAATATGATTTTTGTTAAGAAAATTCATAGAAAATAACTTAACGGTAAAAAAAATTTTGAAATTTCTTTTTGTTAGTAAATACTTCCATTTTCATAGATAAAATTTTTAGTAATAAATATGATCAGAATTTTTTTTTTTATTTTAACAGAAAGTATAATGTTCTATCAGTAACAGAAACTTGTGTCGTTGGCTTTTTAAAGCTTTCGTAAAGACATCAGCTATTTGAAGATTGAGATGAGGAAGAGTGATAATCCTTCGAATAAAGGCCTCCCTAATGTAATGACAATCCAACTCGATGTGCTTTGTGCATTCATGATATACTGGATTTGTAGTTATTTGAATGACACTAGTATTATCACCATGAAGTAGAGTAGGATTAGGTGGAGGAAATCCAATTTTAGAAGTGACACCACGTAACCATACAATTTCAAAACAATGTAGACATGACTCTGTACTCGGCCTCGGTGGAAGATTTAGAGACACAATCTTGCCTCTTACACTTCAAAGAAATTAAGACATCTCCAAGAAAATGCACTAGCCTATTGTAGACTTCCTAGTATCTAGGTAGCCAGCTCAATTTGCATCACCATACGCAATCAAATGAAGAGCAGATTTTGTAGGGAAACACAACCCACGAATAGATGACCCAATTAAGTATTGAACTGCAGCAAGATGAAGATGTTGAGGTGATTGCATAAATTTGCTAACTATATGGACATCATATGAGATATCAGGCCTTGTGATTGTAAGGTAGATAAGACTACCAACAAGTTGCCTATATAAAAAAAGATCAGCATAAGCTCACCTTCATCCTTTTGATATTTCATATTCACCTCCATTGGTGTATCAACACAAGTAGCATCCTTTAAACCAACTAGCTCAATGAGATCTTGGATATATTTATGTTGATTTAAGAACAAACCATAATCTCGAAAGTGAAAGCCCCCAAGAATATGCGAGATGCCCAAGATCTTTCATTTTAAATGTACCATGCAACGTATTTTGAAGATTAGTGATGAATCAACATAGACTAAGAGAAAGACCATACTAGTGGTTGTCTTGTGAAAGAAAAGTGATGAATTGTATTGACTTTGTGTGAAAGAGAAGATGAGAAGAGTGCTACGAAACTTCTCAAATGCCTACTTCAACCCATACAAAGAACATCTTAGCTTGCAAACTTTACAAGAAGATGTTGTCATTGACATACGAGTGGAAGTTTCATGTAAACCTCTTCCTTAAGATCCTCATTCAAGAAGACATTTTTTACATCCATCTGATGAAAGACCAAGATTTAGAGGATGCAGTAGCAAGAATGGTTCTCACCATGGTCATCTTAGCAATTGGTGAGAATGTTTCTTCGTAGTTGAGGTCATATTCTTGTTTATTGCCAAGAGCAACCAATCGAGCTTTGTATCTATCTAAAGACCCATTATACTTGAGTTTCTTAGTATAAACCCACTTACTACCAATGGGCTTAACATTTGAAGGACAAGAAATAATGCCCCAAGTATGGTTTTCCTCAAGTGCTTGAAGTTTTGCTTCCATTGCTTGTTGCCAACACTCATGTTCCATAGCCTATTTATAACAAGTGGGAATGAAAATAGAAGACAAAGTAGTAGACATAGCCACAGGGGTTGAAAAATCATACCTTTCAAGAGGTGGATTATTGGAAACATGATCAGAAGCCGTTGGAATATGTGGAGAAACCTCAATGAGATCTGTAGGAGGATCAAATGCAGGAGTGTGTCTACAATAAAAATAACTAGGTCTAAGTTGAAACTGATAAATAATTACTTAGAAAAATATAGTAAAGTAGATAGAGAAGGAAAGTACAAGGTATGTGGTGTAACTAGGTCTAAGTTGAAACTGATAAATAGTTACTTAGAAAAATATAGTAAAGTAGATAGAGAAGGAAAGTATAAGGTATGTGGTGTGCTAAAGAAGGGCTGATTTTAAAAAAAAATTCCTAGAGACACGAGTTCCACGAGCATGAGGATCATAGTAAAGAAATCCTTTTTGGGTTCCAACATATCCTAAGAAAGCACACTTGACAAATTGGGAATAAGTTTGTTTCTTTCTGTGCAAGAAGGTGAACAAAACAAACACATCTAAAAATAGGATGATTGGAATAATTTGGCACATTCTCAAGCAAACAAAAGTAGGGAGAATCATTGTTCAAGTTGGGAGATGGTAATCTATTAATCAAATAAACATCAATAGACAAAGCTTCACACCAAAAATGAGAAGAAATACAAGACTCAATTAGAAGAGTGCAATCAACATCAAGAAGATGACGATTCTTTCTTTTAGCTACACCGCTTTGTTGTGGAGTGAATGGACAAGAATATTGTGATATGATCCCATGACTTTGAAGAAAATTGAAATTCATTTGACATATATTCATCACCAGAATAAGATTGCAAGATTTTGATTTTGGCAGAAAATTGTGTTTCAACTAAAATATAATGACTTTAAACACAAAAGAAACCCTTACTTTTAGACCGAAGAAAATATAGCAAGTGAGTGAAATCATCAAAAAATGTAATAAAGTATTCATAATGTTCATGTGAGATTACAAAGGCAATACCCTATACATCAATATGTAGTTCAAAAGGTTTGGTAGTGTGGTTTTTATGCAATAGAAAAGGAAGTGTTTTGCTTTTACCAAGTTTGCAAGATATCAACAATATCATTATTAGAAGAAGCCGAATTTTTATTTCCAAGTAAACCAGATTTAAGCAAGACTCGAAGTACATGAGATTTACGGTGTCCTAAATGTCTATGCCATACCTAATTATAACAACATTACAAGCAACATAATTTAACACCGGAAAGGGAGATAGAAACAAAGGGAAGAGGCGCCCCACTTTACGTCCCTTAGCAATATCTTCCCAGACGCTTGATCTTGCACAAGACAACCATAATTTAAAATTGTCAATTAATTGACATATAAGATTAGTGGACAACTTAGGAGACACAAAAATAATATTTAAAGAGGCTAAAATATTACCAACAACTGTGAAAGGTAAGGAATTACCATCGACAATATGAATTTGAAGATCTGCTTTACATTTCTTAACAATATTTAAAGGTAAGGCAGTGTTGGTCATGTGGATAGAAGCACCAGAATCCAAATACCAAGGCTTAGGATTACAATTTTTGTTACCTAAAAGGCCTATAGAAGAAATGGCAAAAACTATCATTTGTTGGACCATTGCAGGAGTAATAGAAGACTGATCAGGACTAGGGGTATTTGAGGAACCAACCGAGATGTCATAGGCAGTTTCAGATTTATTTGGAGGCTGAGTGGAACAATCTTTGATGATATGCCCTGGTTTCTTACTATAATTGCAAAATTTTTTAATACAATTAGGAGCAATGTGCTTGAATCCTTTGCAACTATAGCATTGGACATTAGTCATATTTATGCCTTCTTTAAATCTCCCTTGAGTGACATATGCAATAGGAATTGGAGTAGAGTGTTGAGATTTTTGTTTCAATTTGTAATGAGCTGTTGTTCTTCCTTGAGATGCTCTCCTACACAAATATCCAATAAAGGAACTAGTTCTCTATTCATCAAGTTGGACCTGATTGTTCAAACTTCCCCCTTAACTTCATTAAAAACTGGTCACGCTTGCTAGTCTCATGCTCACTTTGGATAGCAATGAGTCCTTCAGGAGGTACACTTGCATACACAATATCGGTGCTCACCCTAAAGATTTCCAAAGGAAGAATAAAACTCTTGATTAACATACTCCCTCACTGAGCTAACCCAACTTGAGTTCCGATTGAAATCTTTGTACTGTATTACTTTGGTTGTAAATTTTCTTCAAGTAATCCCACATTTCTCTAGAGGTCTTATCAGCCTTGAGATGGAGAAGTATGGAGGATTCCACACTTCCAAGGATCCAAGACATAGTCTAAGCATTCTTCACCTCTCATTTCACATATTTTTCCTTCTCCTTCTAGCTCTTAGGTGTAGGATCTGTCCCATCAATATGATCCCAAATTCCTTTACCTTGACAAAGATCTGAAATTGGAATGCCTAGGCAAAATAGTTATTTCCATTAAATCGAACAAGAAAATGTTCAGATCGCTCCAAAGATATTATTCAACCGAAAACAAGTACAAAGAGATCAGGCCCAAGAAAACAGACTTGAAGAACACGAAAATGAACAAAACACTAAGATCTTGGAGCTAGACAAGGAACCAGACACAAGGTGAAATGATCTCAAGAGCTTTGGCTCTGAACCATGACAAAGAAATAAAAGAGAATTTCTGAAAATTTTTCCCCTCATTTTACTAAGATAATTACAATATATAGATATTAAGAATTATCAAATCTCTTAATCTTAGGTTCTAATACAGAAAGAAATTCAAAATTATCAAATCCCTTAATCTTAGGGTCTAATATAGGAAGAAATACATCAAGGATATATATTACAATAATGAAAATCTTAGAGAGGTAATTAAGGGATATACAACTATAACAAAAATAAGGAAAGAAAAGATATATTGACAGTATAATAATTTCCTAATCTTTTATCAAATAAGGATTGAATTTGTATTGTCTATATTGATTGAAATCCATATTATGGTCTAGCTCATTGTTAACTTGCGAAATCTCCTTGGTTGGGTCAAGGTGTTATTTTTTAAGGGTGTAAAACCTTAAGTTATAGAGGTTTCCCCTGTTGCTTCATTTTGAGGTGATAATATTACAAGGGTGACACACTAAACATTTTAGATTGTGCAATAGGAGTGGAACCTTCGAACAACATGAAATTTTTTGCCATGTTGCATATAATTGATATTGCATACTATTCATTGTGCTTTCTATACTTGCTCTCCCCCTCCCTCCCTCCTTCTCCCGCCAACCATTTCACATTCCTACATGATGTGCAAGTAATGGTTTAGAACTTCACATTATTACTAAACAAAGAGATATCTAATAGAGAATTATCCAATATGGCTGCGTCAAAACATAAAAGAAATTATCAAATTAGTTGCTAAATAAATCATTAGAATAAGTAAAAAGAAATTAATTAGAATTTTGTTATTATTGTTGATTAGGTAATGTAATAGGTGTATAAATAATGTAGCCTCTGGGAAAACAATATGATACACAAGAATTTATTCGTTTATATATTTTCTTGTTCTATATTCTCCAATTACTCTAATAGTATCAGTGAAAAATGTTAATATAATAAGTATTCTCTGGCCCAAAAGAGATCTTATAGTCTTATGGGTCTATTTGAGTGCTCCTTAGATTAAAAAGAAAGCAAAAAACTTAACATAATAGAAAAATAAGAATGTTAAGATGCGTAATTGTAAAAAAAAAATATTATAATAAAGGGGCATTATTATTTGAGGGAAATTAGATGTACCTGATAAAACGGGGAAAATAGATTAAGATATATGCATATCAGGATTTGTCCATAGGCAAATTGAATTAATTTGATCTGGGAGTAGACACTAGATAGGACAAAGAGCACTACTTAATTAAAGTGACTTGAAAGTTCAGATTATGAATATTAATGGCAATATTGTCTTATTTTTAGACCAAGGTGGCCTTGATACAGCCAAAAATAGTGGAAGATGAGTGACACCCATTTTGATTCACTGTCTCGCATAGTTTAAAACCTTTTATAAACTGTTTTATGGATTAATTAATGTTTTATATGATTTTTTTGTGGTGGCTTCACCATTTTTCTAACCTTTATTAGTTATTTATCTGATTTATTACAGAAGCTTTGAATCTGATGGCACTTTAATGTCATGTACACATTGTAGTCGGTTAAATGATACCAAACATATTTCAAATCACTTGTCTTGATTAGTTGTTTTATCTGCCTTTTTAGAATTTGTATACTTCTTTAAACTAGCATTCACCTTACATCTTTCTTGTACTTGTCATTTGTTTAGAGAATCTTTCCATCTCAATTCGCATATGAGCAAATTGTATTGTCTTGAACATGCCTAATTTATCTTCTTTATTCTATCCTGTTACCTTTTCTTTTGCTGTTAATGTGTTCTTACTTATTTTTTGTATGGACCTTTTGATGGACACGTCCAATAATCTTGCTGCCGACAATACAACATGATATTGTTCTTTTATGCAAGCTAGGATACCCACTGTCTGCCTAGATTTTTTAACTGCCATTGCTTTCCTGAGAGCAGTAACACGGTCAGACAAAATACCTTCTATTGGCGACCTTTCTAGGATGGTCCCACACTCTCCAGAAGAAGATAAATCATGGGAGGCATTTGCCTTAATGCAATGGCCCTTTGCATGGGGGAGGCACCCAACGAGGCATTTTGCATTTGCTGGGAATTGACTCAAGATCTATTGGAGCAACCACCCATGCAGATATCAACTGCGCCAACCCGTAGGGGCGACAAAATACCTTCTATGAAGTATACCAAAGTTGATATAATTTACTTAAAATTGGATAGTTTTTCATTATTTGTTCATTTGTATTTCAATGGTACAATTTATGCACTTCTCAAACCTTTTTTTATCTTCCAGCCATGAAGGATTCTTACTTAGGTATGTTCAATATTTGAAGGACATCAAATTTTTGAGAGAAGACTTGGTGTTTAGCATGAATAGCACTGAGGCAAGTGATTTTCATATTTTTATTATTCGACATCTCTATTTATTTATTAAGAACACTTTTGTTTTACATGGAACATAAGAAGTATAGCATTAAATTAGCTTCCTGACTGATTGGTATATTACATGCTTCAATGAAAAAAAATTGTTTGTAACAACATGGAACTTTTTCCTCGGTCTTCCACTTTTAATGGTCATATATCTAAACTCTCCTCTCCACAAGATACATCCCTGATTATTGCAGACATGTTACTAAGTTGACATGTTTCTTCTTTATACTGTATTTCCATATATTTCTATTCATTCACAGCAAAAAACTTAGCACTGTCTCTCCTTGTAAGATTTCTCTTCGGAATGCAAGTTGTAACAAGGTCAAATATCTTTGAGGCCACATTCTTAAATAATAGAAAGCCAATCAACCATGCTTAGACTTATTTTATTTACTTCCAAATTCTCTTTATTCCCTACAATAGTTTTAAGATGGATAATTTGTAATTATGCCCAAAATTAACAAATTTAAAATCTAGCATCTAGGATGGAATTTTTGTGATGGATTTAGTAATTTATGTTTTTTTTTACATTGAAGTAGTCAAACAAAAATAGGGAAGTTATGTTTATGAGGATTAGTTATTTACCAAGTAATTAGGAAATATGTTATTTTTAAAAGAATAAACATTTTTTTTATTGTTCTATGAGAACTCTCAAACCACTTTAGGTGTTCTTCAATCATAGTAAAATTCATGTGAGTATAGTTATCACCATGTTGCACCAAACCACATTAGTGATAATCATAATAATTTTCCCCATTCCACACTACACCAATGAACATTGTTTCTCGATATTAAATTTCAGTTCAGATTTCAAGCCATGGTACCAAGTAATAACCCTCAAAACTATATGCTTCACTACTTCATACTTGCTGTTATTGGAGATTTGGATCTGTTTATCTTGATTTAACTGAAGAAAAAAAATCTATAGGGAACTGATTCAGGGGTTGATACATATTTTGGTCTTTGCACATATCCTGGCAGAGAATTGCGACGTCGAATTGATCTGAAGGTAAAGATATAAAAACATTGTAGATAAAAAAAAAATTACTTAAAATTCTTTCCCCATATGATTAAGCATTTTTGCCAGATGGCTATGTTTTAGTATACTTTTTGCTGGCAGGTATATCCAAGGGATCGATATGCTTTTGGATTAATTGCATGGACTGGGAATGATGTACTAAATAGGAGGTAAGCATCTCTTTATGAATTCCATATGAACACTAATTATTGAATAATATAGCTCCCTGTTCTGCACCAAAACTACATAGATAAAGCTCATATCAAGTCCTTGGATATCTTCAAATCTGCAACCTGGCCCTTATTGATGAACGAGATTTGAACATTAAGACTTTACATGTTTTTGTCGAACCGAATACTAATTCATGCAAATGTTCATCTCCACTCCGCTCTCACTTTGAATGTTATTTGATTTTCTCTTGAATCAAAGAAAAGACGTTTTGAAGTGCGGCTGGCATGCAACAGCATCACATATCTCACTTGGATCCAATGATTTTTGTTCCATCTGAAGCAAATGCTTTTTTGGAATAGCATCGGATGCAAATTTTTGTTGTCTAACAAAGTAAGCTAAATCCCAGACGTTATGCACTGCTACCTACAAAATTATCAAGTAGCATCAGGACTTACTTGCTTCATGAGGTTATGAGCTGATGGTCATTCGCAAATTTGACATGGAAGTATTTTTACTTGTTTCACATGAGTAAATGCCTAAATTCTCAGTTATGCCTATCTGATTCTTTTGGTTCTTTTAAAATTAATCATCAACTCATTGCTAAAGAAATCTGTCAGGTTGAGGCTGTTAGCAGAATCAAAAGGATATAGACTGGATGACACTGGCTTGTACTTGGCAACTCAGGATTCTTCTGGAAAAAGAGTAAAGACAGTTCACCTCCTATAAATTACAAAAAAGAGAAAGTAAAAGAAAATTAAAATGAAAAAAAGATACATGCTCCTTTTTTTGTCTTCCCAGGGGACGAAATCCAACACCAGGGTAACTTGTTATACAGAAAAGGAAGTTTTTGATGTTCTTGGCTTTCCTTGGCTGGAACCTCATGAGAGGAATCTGTGAATTTTCTCGTAGGTCTTTCTACATGTACAAACTCTTTTGGGCAGGCTATATGTACTTTATTGGAGATTTATGGAAGGATACCACATAAATAGTCACCACTACGCTATTTTTGCCCTTCGGGAGTTTCCTTTTGGATCTGGATTATCATGTTGTTGGACTCAATTATGCATAATATCTTTGCTTTGTTATTGTTGCATATAAACATCCAGAAGATACCAATAAAATGTAGTCAGTTTGTAGATCAAAGTTGAAAAAACCTATATGAGCAAAGGTCATGCAATTGAGCATTCAACCAAAAGAAACCATGAGAAAAAAGAATGTGTAGGCGGCCCTACAAATGATTATCAGTCTAAATCAAGAGATTGTGTGCTCGCCTTTTCTGTCTATAGATCATGAAATCAAAAGTGATGTTTTACGTAAATTTTCAAACAAAAACTATAGTAATATGTTTCCTATTCTTGGCAGAAGCTAACAGGATATTGCATTGGCATTGTTTCTCTATGTCGCTTGTGAAATTTCTCATTAAGAACGACATGGAAATAAAAGCAAGCGAAATTGGATGATGAATTGTGCAAAGGCTACCACTGTTTCCCTCTCAAGTGGAAAGTGCTTACAGGAAGATGGCAATTTGTGAAATTGTCTTGAGAAAAGATGCAGATCGAGTACTGCATCTTATATGCTTGTATGAAAAATAATCATTTTCAAACTATTACAACACTAAGATCGGTCGGACAAATTTTGAAAAAGGAAAACTTGGGTAAAAGAGATGATAAATTAGAAATGTGCCATCTTTATGAAGTCAAAAACTAAAGTGAAAATAGCTTCAGAAAACTTTTCATTTGACCATTAGAAAATATAGAATTTTTTTTTAGGAAAATAACTTAGATTTTTTTTTTTAGGAAAATAACTTTTTTTTTCATTTCATTTATCAATAAACTCATCTCAAGCTCTTAACTTGTTGCTCATGTTTGGGTATAGTCATTTTGAGCGGGTGAGTTAGGTTGTGTAGGTCGGGAAGGGTTTGGGCAAACAAACTATGAAAATGGCCAGGCAGAGCAAACTAAGCAAACCAATGTGTCGAACAAATTAAGTAGGCATGTGGATTTGATGGGCTAGTCATGTTTTAGTGGGCAAGGATGATAATGTCAAGTTGATCATTGTGTCGGACTCATTGGTCAAAACTACCATCCTATTGGGGTCCAGTGAGCTAGACAAATGGGTGGATCAATTAACTTATGGTCAGATTGCATGGATTGGTTGATCAAAATTGGGCAAAACTCTGTCTAGGTAGTTGGGTGGATCAATCAATTTACAATTGAGTTGCATGGGTTGGATGATCAATACTTATCAGAACTTGATTCAAAATCAAACTTGATGTAGTTTTATAATTAGTATTCATTTTAGTCCAAAAGTAGACAGTAGAATTGGGATGAAAGCTGGTCCATAAAGAATTCTGAGGGGCAAATAAATCAATTGGGATAATACACTGAAAAAAAAATTGTCACTACACAAGGTTACTGATAAAATGACTCTCTAATGCCTTCATAATTTTTTTCTTTCGAAAACTCAATAAAAAAAATCTAAGTACAAGATGTGTGTTTAGAAATTGTATAGTTTACAACAGAAAAGTATAAAAACAATAAATTAAATTAAAAATAGTTAAGCAAAGGTAAAACGATAGAAAAGAATTAAATAAAAATAATAATGTGGTTCAAGACTTTTCCTACTTCACAACTCTTGCAAATATTATTATTATTATTATTATTATTATTATTATTTACATCTTGATCTTGCAGTATAAGAAAAACGTGCAATAAATTTGTTCCTTGAGAAAGATACTCTATAGAACAATTCCCTCAATTTTATGACCAACCAAATTTCACAATTGTTCCTTGAGGAAGATACAACTAAAGAAAAATTCCCTCAATTTTATGACCAACCTTAGAGGATCAATACCTCTAGTCTCTAGAGCAATCTAATATTTAGAGTTTTCTCTCTTATAATAATATAAAAAAATAAGTGTGAAAAAGAAAGAAAAGAAACTCGATTCCACTTTGTATGAAAGAAAATATGTAATATGCACTACTCGTCAAATAAAAGAAAGCTACGGAATTTAAATTTTTGCGTAAATTGTTAGTCATTTCTGAACATTATCCATCAAATGATCATCTTTTATCAATCAAAGCAATGATTTGGCCAACCAACACTAGATACAATTGGGAATACAATAAAAATTTCACTTTAAGCTAATTGGATCTTATTAGATTAATAAGGTAATTTAATTGGATCTTGCACTTATTAGATTAATAGTTAATCTAATATTTATTTAGATTTTTAAATAAACTCAGACTAAATAAAGCCCACATTATAGATATGTTTTAATAGATAAGATTTGACCATGTTATTAGCTAAAGTCTTTTTAGATAAGACTTTTGGTCACACTTTATAAAGTCTTATTAGATAAGACTTAGTGGGGGCGAACATGTCTTATGTGAAAAGATAACCCAAATGTTAGGGTTTTATCTTTACTTATATATATATATGTATAGTAGCTAGCATTGTGCGCATGTAATTTTGAGAGACTTCAATTGTGCTCATGAGACGTTTGGTGGTTGTGCTCGTGTGGATACCATTAAAGGCGCGAACGTACTGATCGTGCTGAGATCAAACAAATTCTTCAGATACACAAAAGAGTTTTATGCATCAAGAGGTAAAAATTTTACACCACCGATATAATTAGAATTCGCTTGGATCTTGATGAGTTCCTTTTTTTTTGCTACATTTATTTTATTGTTTAATTATTACACAGAATTTAATAGTGGTATTAGAGTCATTTGTAAATTTGATTACATTGTTTTACTATTTGTTTTTATATCTGATATAAACCAACATATTTATTATGATTAGATGAATGATTTATGGGTGATTCGGGTGTTTCAATTTTATGGGATTTTTTATTAATCTAGTATGAAACAGAGTGATTATTAATATCTCTATGATAATCATTTGTGAACAGATTGTAAGATATTAATCATTCTATTAATAATCAATATTATGATTTGATTACAATAATGGATCAAACAGTTATGAACCATTTATGAAATTTGATTGTTAATATTAAAGGGAAATAAGGTAGTGACTCATTCTAAGTTAAGGATTGCCACCAAGGGCTCTGCCCCTTGGACCCTGTCAGGGGCACTGCTCCTAGGACCACATAGGTTTTTGCCACATAAAATATTAATTGAAATCATAATAAAATGATGTTATAAAATTGATACATGTCATGTATGACATGGTGCATGGTATGCCCCTTTACCCGATATGATTGGATTGCGTGTGTGTTTGTTGTAAAAAAAAATTAATATGGTCTGCGTGTCATGTATTTTATCTCCATATCTCTAGTTGTAAAAATTTTTTCTTCTCATCTAACTCCCCTTGAATGTAACTCGAGGTTTTCTTTAATTGTAATATACAAATTAGAATAGTGCTAGTATAGTACTAGACTACAGAGTTGTAATTGTGGAAAAAGAGACCAACAATATATGCAACCCGAGGAAGAATTTGAAGATGTAGTTCCCTTGTGTCGTCAATTGAGGAAACACTTGGAGAATACGAAATTCCCTTTGTTGATCTTTCAAACCTCTCATTGGCTCGAAAAGGTCATATTAGATGTGCCATAACCAAGTCACATTTATTTTCTACTTGTGCAATGTATTTTGATATATGCCATGTTTATGTGATGTATGTGATGCATGTTAAATTACTAGAATTAAGTCAATTTAAGTTGGCTACCAAAGTTTGATACTCATTACCGTGTTGATCAATAGTAGACAAGTTTACCAAAGTAAAGTGTCTCTATTTATCTTGGTAGAATGTGATAGGATAATTGTGATATCCAGCTTATCAAACATTAATGGGTATGACTTAACTAAGTTATCTCAATAAGATTGAGAACTTAGAGGCATACAATTTGAATATACACCATTAAATGGGCAAAGAATAAATTGTGTTGTTCACCTAATTATCCACGAGTTGTATTAGATGTAATTGGTAGAAGTTACCTACATAAATAGCCAAGTCTTGGGCGATTGGCCAAATCTAACTCAAGATAAGGTAAAATATGGATCTTGACACATTAAAATGTAATTTATATTGAGTTTAGAGCTAGTTGTGTGGGTAAACTATGTTTAACCACTTCCATAACTAGCTCCTAATCTCTATTGAGTATGGGGTTAGTAGTGTGGATAAACTATGTTTACTCACATCCATGACTTTCTCCTACACAACCTTACAATTTAGTGGGAGAATCATTTAATTAAATACCTAATTAGGTGAATTTTAAATATGATATTTACTTTTAGTATTTA
Organism: Zingiber zerumbet; assembly: GCA_037833815.1. Classification (NCBI taxonomy): domain Eukaryota; kingdom Viridiplantae; phylum Streptophyta; class Magnoliopsida; order Zingiberales; family Zingiberaceae; genus Zingiber; species Zingiber zerumbet. The sequence continues at coordinate 6,898,905 of JBBMJZ010000010.1, read as the reverse complement.
TTATTGTTATAGATTGTCATGTCTACAAATACGTCAAATACCGTATCACTACGATATGTCCTTAAGAATGACAAGCTCAATGGAGCTAATTTCCTAGACTGATGCCAAAATTTAAGGATTGTCCTCAAGAAAGAAAGGAAACTATATATCTTAGAGCACTCCATTCCTGAACCACCTGCTTCTAATGACTCTTGTACTAATAAAGATACTTAAAATAAGTATCAAGATGATGCATTAGATGTATTATGCCTTATGTTTGTCACTAGAAACTCTGAGTTTCAGAAGCAACATGAGAATATGGATGCTTATGATATGGTTGAACATTTAAAATGACTATATCAAGAGCAGGCAAGCCATGAGAGGTTTGAAGTATCAAAATCTTTACTTTCATGCAAGATGACAGAAGGAAGCCCTGTAGGAATCATGTTCTTAAGATGATTGGTTATGTTGAGAACCTTGGCAGGCTGGGCTTTCCATTGGGCCTAGAGTTGACCACTGATTTAGTTCTACAATCATTGCCTGAAATCTATAGTCAATTTGTCATGAATTACAATATGAATGAAATTAACAAGTCATTACATGAGATATTAAGCATGCTAAGAATTGCTAAACTAAATTTTAAGAAGACCAAGCCCAATACCATATTCATGGTACAAAAGGGCAAAGGAAATGCAGGCCCAGAGGTAAGGGTAAGACCTAAACCAAAGGCAAGGCAAAGTCTTCTGCATTAAAATCGAAAGGCAGGGTGGCTAAGGAAGGAACCCACTTCCACTATGATTAGACTGGACATTGAAAGAGGAATTGTAAAGGATGAAGGATCAAAGAATGCAATAGAGGGGGGGGGGGGTGAATATCGCTCGCCAAAAAAACTCTTTCTATTCGTATCGTAAAACCAATCAAAGTAAACAGTGGAAAATAGAAGACTCTTTTGGTTACTTAGTTCAGAGTCTATGTCGACTCCTACTCCAAAACCGCGATCCTTGATCATACAGTTGGATAATCCACTAAAACTCTTTTTTTAGAAATCCTTCAGAGAGAAGTAATTCATACAGATGCAAAGTATAAGATAGTAACAACCTACTATCTTATTTTAATTCAAGTATAATGCAAGCTAAATAATATTTATACCAAACAAAGAATGTCGATGATGTTTGTTGGTGCTACGTTAGATGTTAACACAACCACAAGTGTACAGTTTCATCATCAGTAATAAAAAGATATCGTATCCACAGTGGCTGATTATAAGCACTAGAGATGTCTCACAATGAATTAGCTAAACAATTGACAAAGAAAGTGAATGTACTGAGTAGCAACTAGAAATGGAAATAAGAAAAAAAAAACAAATGTAAGAACTTGGTTTTGTGAGAGTTCTAGGAGTTCAGTTTCATTATGATATTTATCAATGTAAGGTGACCTACCAATTCTTATCCTCAATTGTCATGCATTTATAGGAAGCTGTCGGTTTCCTCCTATAGAAGTCAACCGGCAAAGAACTTTTATCTATACCTCTAGTAAATTCGATAGTTATGGTCTTTATGAAGTCCGTTAGCGGGGCAGCCTGTCACAAACACCCCTCGGTCATACAACATAGAAGCACATCACTATTCAATCCACGCAAAGGCATAAGGAATAAATGCACTTAACTAATCCACCTCCTTGTAAGTCTAGCTTCACCCTTCAAGGTGATTCCCTAGATGTCCGTTAGCAAGGCAGCTTGTCACTAGCGCCCCTCGGTCATACGATCTAGGGAATCCCTCTACGAGATCCATAAGTAGTACAAATATCCAATCAAGCATGGAAATCAAATCCAAACACAAGAATCCACACAAGATCAAATAGATACAAAACATATCAACATCATTGATATAGGAAATTGGCATATCCATGAGATTCTTACATCAAATCATACCACAAATACTCCCTTAGTCCTAGAACAATGAATCTACTTCATAATGTAAAGATAGAGATCGAAGACAAAGAGATCACAAATATTTCGATACAAATCGAGAGAAGAGAATAGAAATGCTTATCTAGCATTAATGAGTGATCTTTAGAACCAATCCCTCGCTTCTAGAGTTGAATCTGAAATGGAAATGACTTAGGAATGCTAGATCAAAGTTGGAGAAGATGAATATCAGCCCCTAAACTTGATCTCCCCAAAAGGGAGAGCCTTCCTCCCTTTGAAAAGAGAAAGAAGCTCTTTATATAGGCAGGGCATAGGCACTACACGGCCCGTGCCACGGTCATGTGGCACACACGACCCTAGCTGCTCTGACCTCAACCAAGTCACACGCCCGTGTGGCCTTCACATGGCCATGTAACTCTTTGCCTCTGGCTGGCTCACATGGCTATGTGGCATACACAGCCATGCCAATCTTTGCTTCTGGAAACCTCACACGGCTGTGTGGCACAAACAACCTAGGCTTGCCTCTTCTCTGGAAGTGTTGCACAACCATGTGGAGAAGTTGCTTGCATAGACCTAAAAAGGTTTGGATGATGGTAGGGGATAACATGATATCAATACCAGCTACCCTAGTAGTATATGTAAGGTCATCTACTCTAACTTAGTTGTTGTATAATTCAGCACATAAACCTATGTTAACTGAACCGGTATAGTAAACAAGGTGCTGCAAGCTGTAGTCTTCAATGACCTCTACAGCTGGGATGCAGGAGCGCATAATAAATTGTCTATCTATATACCTAGTCCATATAGGCATATAAATGGTAGAGTCAATCCTAATCCTAAGTTCTTCAGTGGAGAACCTAGGGTCAATACTAACAGTAGAGGGCCCAGGACCAATATTAGGGTGTTTCCTACTTTATCAAAGAAAAGCTAGACTAAGCAATAAATTATAGGAAATATTTATTAAAGAAAATTTAGAAAATATAAGAGTTTACCGACGCATCGTGAATAAAAATACTGAAAATAACGACCTCAGTTGATTCGCAGTGACGTAATAATTGAAGAAGAAAGTAAAATTTTTAGATTTAATCCTTCTTGCGTTAAAGGTCGGTGAGAACCTTTGCAAGAGTGGAAAGGAGAGGTGAAATAATTTAGGGGCGCCCTTGCCGCCCCTTATATAGGCGCTCCGAGCGCCTGGACCAGTTCCAGGTGCCTGGAGCAAGGTGCCTGGGCGAGGCGCCCGGAGCACCTTTCGGGTGCCCGGGAGGCAATACCAGGGGCGGGTGCCTCTGGTTTCTAACCGGTTTCTTTTTTTTTACATGATTTATTTTAAAATAATTTTCTTTTTTAATTAAAAATATTTTTTAAAAATAAAAATATATATTTTTTTAAAGTTAACATAATTTTTTAGAATAATTTTTAATTTTTTTAAAGTTAAAATGATTTTTTTTAAATTAAAATAATTTTTAAAGATAAAATAATTTTTTAAAGTTAAAATAGATTTTTAAAAGGTTAAAATAATTTTTAAAAGTTAAAATAAAACTTTAAAAATAATTTTTAAAATTTTAAAAAAAAATTAAGTTAATATAATTTTTAAAAGTTAAAATAAATTTTTTAAAGTCAAAATAATTTTAAAAAGTTAAAATATTTTTTTTTAAGTTAATATAATTTTTAAAATTTAAAATAAAATTTTTAAAGTCAAAATAATTTTAGAAAGTTAAAATAATTTTTTTAAGTTAATATAATTTTTAAAATTCAAAACAAAATTTTTAAAGTTAAAATAATTTTTTTAAAGTTAAAGTAATTTTTAAAATTTAAAATAAAATTTTTAAAGTTAAAATATTTTTTTAAGTTAATATAATTCTTAAAAGTCAAAATAAAAATTTTAAAGTTAAAATAATTTTTAAAATATATATATATATATATATATATATTAAAGTTAATATAATTTTTAAAAGTTAAAATAAAATTTTTAAAGTTAAAATAATTTTTAAAGGTTAAATTTTTTTTAAAGTTAAAATAATTTTTAAAAGTTAAAATAAAATTTTTAAAATCAATTTTTTTAAAGTTAAAATAAATTTTAAAAGTTAAAATAAAAGTTTTAAAGTTAAAATATTTTTTTAAAGTTAATTTAATTTATAAAATTTAAAATAAAATTTTTAAAGTTAAAATAATTTTTAAAAAATTTTGATTTATTTTAATTTAATTTTAATTTATTTAAAATTAATTTTAAATTAATTTAAATTATTTTAGTTTAATTTAATTTTAATTTATTTAAAATTATTTTAATTTAATTTTAATTTATTTAAAATGAATTTTAAATTAATTTAATTTAATTCAATTTAATTGAATTTAATTTAATGTAATTTAATTTTAATTTAATTTAATTTTATTCAAATAATTTAATTTTATTCAAATTAATTTAATTTAATTTAATTTAATTTAATTCAAAATAATTTAATTTAATTTTAAATTTGGTCTTAGTCATCTCACCCAATCTAAATTTTCAATTAGGGAATCCTATAATTTTTGTGAGATGAGTTTGATTCAGTTTCAGGGTTTAGTTTAACTTTGTGTTAGATTCAGGTTTAGCTTTGGGCTCAGCGAACATGTATTCTTTGGATAAATTTCTAGGCTATGGTGAGTCACCTAGACATCATTAGAGTAATCATGCTTTCGATGCTTTCCAAATAGTCCTATCCACTGAACTTAGTATAAAACCTTGGTCTAACTAGTTAGGATCCGTAAGGGGTAGCTTCGATTAGTTCCACTAAACCAAATGCACTAGATCTAAGACATATCTTCCTAGACATGCATATATAGAGTTTCCATAACGTACTATCATCCAAAACTTTACCAGTACTGTAGTTCAAGTTAAATTTTAGTCCCTTTTTAACTAATCCTAATTACCCTACCGGGTAGGTTAGTTTTGGAGGTGCTAGTTATTCTGGAGCCTCCCCCTAAATTATTGATCTGTATTTTTATGTTTTAGTTTTATGTCTGTTACTTTTATAATTGTATTTGACTTGATGATAGTCTGATTTTAGATAGGTTCTAAAATAGTTTGAATTTGGTTTAATTGGTCTAGGTTTGTGTTTTAGCTTTTGATTTGGTTTATCTAATTTTATATAGTATATTTTATCTTTGGGTATATAGTATCGGTTAATTTCTACTTGCGTATTTAAGCACGCTTTCGGAACCCAAGCTTTAGTTTGTTATTTGTATTGAGTTATTAGTGATATAAATGATTTATTTGAATTTGACTTGTATCCAAGTCTAGATTTATTGTAAATAAGCCTTTTGATCGTTTAAGATTAGATCTAAATTTTACATCTAGTTGTAAATTTTTAGCTTTTAGTGTTGAATTTTTCTCCTCAAGTGTTAAAACTTGATTTAGATTTAATTTTTCAATTTGTTCCTTGAGTTGTTGGTTTTCCTCAAGGAGCATTTTATTTTTATTTTCTTGTTCGGTTAATTTTCTATTCAGACATGAAATAATCTTAAAAAACTTTTTACTTAAATAAAAATTTACCTCATTGGGACCTTTGGAAACGAGTATAGACTCGTGGTTAGATTCGAGTTCGGACTCGTCTTCCGATTTGTCCTCCAATTCTGATTCGCGGGCCATCAGCGCAAGGTGGTTTTGGTGCTTCTGCTCTTCGGCCTCTGATTCTTCTAACGACGAATTATCCCACGTTGCTTTGAGTGTCTTCTTCTTGGTTGTCTTTGACTTGTCGTGTTTCGATTTTGGTCACTCGTTCTTATAGTGACCCTTCTTGTTGCATCCGTAGCAGGTCACATTTCTTGGTTCAGTTGTGGAGTTGATCTTCTACAGATCTTTTATGCTGAAGTTCTTCTTTCTCCCGGTGAAAATCTTTCTTACCAAGTTCACAAGGTACTCTTCATCTTCAGAATCTTGGTCAAACTTATCTTCAGGTTCAGGCTTGGTCGTTATCTTTTCCTTGGAGGAACCTGCAAAAAGAGTGATACCCTTCTCAGTTCTGGCGTTAGTTTCTCGTGTAGCTCAAGTTCACAAAATAGTTCATCTAACTTTAACTTTGAAAGATTTTTTGAAATCTTCTAGGTATCCACGATGGATGCCCACAATGCATTTCGAGGAAACGCGTTTAAAGCGTACCTGATTAAGTCGCAATTCTCCATTTGGCGGCCGATAGTATGAAGTCCGTTAAGGATGTCTTTGATCCTCGCGTGAAGCTGACTCACGGTTTCTCCTTCCTACATTTTAATATTAAATAATCTATTTAGAAAAAGATCACGTTTAGTTACATTGGCGTCGCTCGTTCCATCGTGCAGTTCGATGAGCTTGTCCCACAATTCTTTTGCATTTTAGTGTGGGCCCACTCGGTTCAACTCTTCCTTTATCAGCTTGCATTGCAGTGTGTTGAGGGATTTGAAATCGGTCTGGGCTTTCTTCTTCATGTCCGGAGTCCACTGTTTCGGGTCTAATGGAGTTCCAGAGTTGTTGACAGGCGCCTTGTAGCCTCTGGTGACGCTAAACCATTGGCCGAAGTCAGTCTTCATATAGTTCTCCATTCGCTTCTTCCAGTAGGGGAAATCGTCACCGTTGAACAGAGGGGGATGAATTGTGTTGAAACCTTCGATTTGAGACATTGATCTTACACACAAGAAAATAAAGAAAAACGAATCTCAAGACTTGGTCTTGGATTAGTAATGTGGGAGAAAAAGGAAATTTAAGACTAAATTGGTGTTGCACCAATTTAGTTTAATTTGCTACGAAAAAAATTCCAAAAAGGTAATGATACTAGTTTGGATTGTATCGAAAAACTTAAAGCCGGAAAAAAAATGATAAAAAATTTCACCCCTTTTACCTAATTGGTGGTTGCACCAAATCAGAGCGGTATCT
>JBBMJZ010000010.1:6796072-6806571 GCA_037833815.1 Zingiber zerumbet | reverse complement strand
CTTTGATACACAACAAAATGGAGAAGATCCATCATTTATAATCTCCCCTAGAAGGTCTAAAAACTCAACCTTGAGTTTTTATTATGGTGGATACTATTAGAAGATCAACTAAACCTAATTAATTTAATTAATTCAAATAAATTAATAATATCATATTTAAATATCATATTAAAAATCTTTGAAATTTTATTTTAAAAAAACATTTTAAAAATATTTGAAAAATTATTTTAAAATCCTTTTAAAAATTATTTGAAAAATAATTTAAAATTTATTTTAAAAATCTTTGAAAAATTATTTTAAAAACATTTTAAAATTATTTGAAAAATAAATTAAAAAATATTTGAAAAATATTTTTAAAATCATTTTAAAAATATTTGAAAATTTATTTCAAAAATCATTTTAAAAATTATTTTAAAATCATTTTAAAAATTATTTTAAAATCATTTATTTGAAGAATTATTTTAAAAATCATTTTTTTGAAAAATTATTTAAAAATTATTTTAAAAATCATTTGAAAATTTATTTAAAAAATCATTTTAAAAATATTTTGAAAATTATGTGAAAAATACCTTAAAAAAATCATTTTAAAAATCTTTTAAAAATTATTTGAAAAATATTTTTAAAAATCTTTTAAAAATTATTTGAAAAATATTTTAAAAAATCATTTCAAAAATCATTTTAAAAATTATTTTAAAAATCTTTTAAAAATCATTTTAAAAATTCTTTAAAAATATATTTAAAAATCTTTTTAAAATCATTTCAAAAATCCTTTTAAAAATCCTTTTAAAATCTTTTTAAAATCATTTGAAAAATCCTTTTAAAAACATTTTAAATCATTTTAAAAATCAATTTCAAAATTATTCAAAAAATCTTTAAAAATCAATTTCAAAATTATTTAAAAATCATTTTAAAACTATTTCAAAATTATTTGAAAAATTCTTTAAAAAATTAATATTAAAATAATTTGGAAAATTATTTAAAAATCGTTTGAAAATTATTTCAAAATTATTTAAAAAATCCTTTAAAAAGTAATATTAAAATCATTTGGAAAATTATTTAAAAATCGTTTGAAAATTATTTCAAAATTATTTGAAAAATTCTTTAAAAAGTAATATTGAAATCATTTGGAAAATTATTTAAAAATTGTTTGAAAATTATTTCAAAATTATTTAAAAAATCCTTTAAAAAGTAATTTTAAAATCATTTGAAAAATTATTTAAAAAATCCTTTGAAAATTATTTCAAAATTATTTGAAAAGTCTTTTAAAATTTAGCTTCAAAATCATTTGAAAAATTATTTTAAAATCTTTTTTAAAATTAATTTCAAAATCATTTGTTAGACCTTCAAAATCATTTTAAAAATCAATTCTCAAATTATATTTTCAAATTATAATTTCAACTCAATTAATTTTTTAATCTTAAAAATGTTAAATGATCACTTATATTTTTAATATGTTTAATTGAAGTTATCTCCATCTCACACTCACTCATAAGTTGAACATGCTTTATAACCTAAAATGGGTGAGATGGAAAAATTAGGAAAATATAAAATATCTGTTATGTTATATGCTTGGACTCTATGACCCTAGGAATTTATTTTGGCATTAATTAAGGGAGAGTGAGTGGAGTCAAGTTAAGTTTCTTTAAAAAAAATAACAATAAATTTGATTAAAAAAAGGTTTTAACAGTTAAACTCTTTGAAAAGTTAAAGTAATTATTTTTAATTAAACTGTTTATAAATATCTTTTATAAGTATCTTTTATAAATATCTTTCTAAGAGGAAGTATGTTGTTTTAAAAAAAAAAAGCTTTTTCAAAATTTACTAAGTATTTCTTCAAAAGCTTGTCAAAATTTACTAAGTATTTTTTTTCAAAACCATTTCAAAATTAGCCAAGTTACTTTTCAAACTCAAAAATACTTTTTCTTAGCTAAAGCATTTTTCAAACTTAATCGTTTTCAACAATTTTTTTCCCTTTAAACATGTAATGAATCTTCTAATTTCACTTAGCCAAATGTTTTATAAGATAATTAATTCTAAAAAGCTAAGTGTTAATCAAAGTATTTTCATCCCTCTATTTAAAAGTTTTTTCAAAAATTTTCTATGAGAAAAATTGTATTCAAAGTAATTATTTTCAAATGCTAAGTTTTGCTAAGTTTTTGTTAAAAGCGCTAAGTATTTTTCAAAACAAATCCTTTTTGAAAAGATAAGTTTTTTTTTAAGGCAAAGTACTTGACAAAACTATTATTTTCAAAAGCTTAGCTAAGTATTTTTACCTTCATTCAGCTAAGTGCTACCCTTCAGGGGGAGCTTAAAATTGAATAGAATATATATTTTTTTCTCTCTTCTTAGTGTTCTTTTTTATATATGTCAAAGGGGTAGAGAAAAGTCAAAGTTAAGAATTAAGAACTTAAACATAATGAATGAAAGGGGGAGCATAAGGTGTTGTTTTTAAATTATTTCATTTATGCTCATGTTTAAGTTTTGCATTTACTATCATATTTTTTTTATTTTTAACTTAACTTTGAATCATGTTGTCATAATCAAAAAGGGGGAGATTGTTGGTGCGGGAAGCATCCGATAATCAAACCTGTGTTTTGATTATGTCAAAGGATTTTAAGTTAAGTTGTTTTGTTATCTAATATGTCTGATTGAGCTTGTAGGAAAGTCCTAAGTGTTTTTAGGCAAAAGTCCTAGCTGCGGTTAGGCAAGGTGATAAAGAACATAGAAGAACCATATGAGTAACTAGACCCAACATCCGAAATCCCTAAGATCCAAACCTACACATGACACAAAATAATCATAAACTTGGGTTCACTTTTATGGTATCAAGATTTCTAGGAGCTAAACCTAACTTAACCTTCAAAGGTATGACCACTAGTGCCCATCACCATGACAAAAAAAAAAAATCGGATCTTCACACTATTAGTCGAGTCGATACACAGTTTTAAGGATTTCTACAAGTCCTTCCTTCATCATTTCGCTAGCAGCCAACATTACCACAATACCCCCTTAAGCCTCTTTTCACTCAAGCAAGGGCCCAAAGAAACTCTCTGGGCCTATATCAAGAAGTTTAACTAGGTGGCCATGGACATGCCCTCGACAACCCTGGAGATTTTGGTGAGCGCCTTTTCTCAAGGGCTCACTGACAATGATTTCTTCCGTGCCCTCATCAAAAGGTAGCACAGGGACTTCGACCATTGACTCAGCCAGGCGATCGAGTACATTGATGTGGATGAGGCACAAGCAGCCCAGAAAAAGGAAGTCTTCGCATCGGCCCAAGCATCTGTCCCAGAGCACCAAGTGCCTCCTCCGCCTCCATAGCTTAGAGGAGCCCATGAGAGTCCCCAATCTAGTCTTCCTGAGCCTCGACCTCATGCGATACAACATGTGGAGGCTAATCAGGTGGAGTGTCTCGAGCCTCTTAGATTGGCTCCACCTAAATTTTGCACAGACCACCATTCTATGACTCATGATACTCAAGATTACTATCATTATAATCATGCGAACTGTTTGGTCGCCCACCCAGGATATTGTCGGTGTTCGCTATCCCCTGTCCGTTGACCTTTTCAATGGACGAACGACTCACCCAGAAGAGATTTTTGAGACGTTGATCGACGTTAGAGGACACCCCCATGGCAAGGAAACTGGGCCCAGGTCCCCGCTTGAGTCAAACAGGAGCAACCCCCTTCTTGACAAGAGGAAAATAGGAATAATGTCGCCCGGTGTGACATTGGTATGATCACTAGAGGACTGACTGATGGAGATTCCAACCGGGTGAGGAAGTCACGTGCCAGTAAGTTGGAGATCCATGCGGTTGGATGCAGCCAAGAGAAAGCACATGGACCCGAAATTAGCTTCGGGCCCAAGGATTTAGAGGGGGTGGAAGTGTCTCATGATGACGCCTTGATAATTAAGGCTGTAATAATCAATTATAATATTCATCGCACTTTTGTTGACATAGGTAGTATGGTCAACATAATCTTTAAACAAGTGTTCGAGCAGTTGTAAATAGAATTGAGTGAGCTTTAGTCCATGGTGGCGCCTTTGTATGGATTCACGGGCAATGAAGTCCAGTCGCTCAGCCAGATAAAGTTGGCTATATCTTTAGGGGAGGAGCCCTTAATGAGGACACGGCGGTTAACTTTTATAGTCATGGATGAACCCTCCACTTATAACATCATTTTGGGTCGGCTGGCCCTAAATGAATTCCAGGCACTTGTTTCAACCTTTTGCTAAAAAATAAAATTCTCCATGGATGACCAAGTCAGAGAAGCCAAAGAAAATCAACTAGTAGCACACAAGTGCTACGTGGAGATTGTGAAGGCAGAGGCTAGTGTTGCCCAGAAGGTCCAGAGGATGAAGGTTAATACCATCTGAGAAGCACCACCTATGCTAATGTATGAAGAAAAGGAGGAAGTTCAAATTTAACCAAGACGGCCGGAAGCCACCACCCAAATAGCTGCCAACCTACCTTTGAAACTTAAAGAAGACCTTGTTGCGTGTTTGACACAAAACAGTGATGTTTTTGCATGAGAACCAAAGAGATCACGGGTATTTTACCAACTGTCATGGAGCACGTACTCCATGTCTTCCAGGACACCCATCCAGTCAAGCAAAGAAAGAGAGATTTTGGGGTGGACAAGAATAAGATCATCTTGGTAGAAGTATATAAGCTATTAGAGGTCGGCTACATTCGAGAGGTGTAGTTCCCGAGCTGGTTAGCCAATTATCATGGTATCTAAGTCAGAATATAAATGGATGGTCTGAATCGACTTCAAGGACCTCAATAAAGCATGCCCTAAGGACTACCATCCCGTGCCATGAATAGACCAAGTAGTAGACTCAACTTCCAACTGTGAGTTAATTTGTATGTTGGATGCCTATCGGGGCTATCATCAATGTCGCTCGCCCAGGATGACCAGAAAAAGATTAGTGTTATAACCGCGGAGGACATTTATTGTTATAATATTATGCTATTTAGACTTAAAAATACAGGGATGACTTACCAATAGCTTATGAGCAAAGTGTTCTGAAAGCAAATTGGGTGAAATATGGAGGTTTATGCGGATGATATCCTTATCAAATCCCTCTGGGCGACAGACCTATGCGTAAATGTGGAAGAAACCTACCATACTTTAAAGCAGTATAGATTGAAAACCTCTATAATTTTATGTCCATTTGATCAGTGAGGTATGGACATTATGAGTTCATTCCTAATGGCGCCTGCCCAGAAGAGATTCCTTTTAATGGAAGTAGATTATTTTTCCAAATAAGTGGAGGTCAAACTGCTGACCGAAATAATCAAAAGAATGGTCATTAAATTTATATGATAGAATATTTTGTGTCGGTTCGGGATTCCACATAAGCTCATTTCAGATAATGGGAGGCAATTTCAAGGGAGGAAACTTCGAGAGTGGTGATCCAGCTATAGCATCATGCAATCTTTTACCTTAGTAGCTTATTCGCAGAGTAATGGGCAGACAGAAGTCACCAATAGAGAGATCATCAAAGGACTCAAAACTAAACTTGATCATGTTGGAGGTGTTAGAGTGTATACTAAAAGTCTAGCTTTTTGTAAGCATTTATTTTGAAATAATAGAATCACATTGGTCAAATGTCTACATTTATATGCTAAGTATAATTGTTCAATTAGTTTATATTGTAGATAACATGGTGTGTGGTATCACACGCAGAAGATCATGTTATTAGTTCCTTATAAATTATAAACAGTCGCTCACGACTGAGATGGAAAGGAACAAACCATCAGAACCGTCATAGTGTAATTAGGTATTAGTTTATCTTGACTAAATAATTACACTAGTATACTTAGAGTATATTGAGCATGACCATTTGAAGTAGTTTCTTTTTATACTGACTAAATAAAAGAGCATGACCTCAGTTTACTATGGAAGTGTGTGCTCTTAATCATAATATAATGACAAGCACATATATTTAATATTATTTCTTTAATTTATCAATGGGTGAGATTTAGTTCGATAAATCAAAAGACCCGATAAGTTGGGAAATAATATTACTTATAGCGTGTGTTGTTGATTATAGAAGGAAACTGTGTCCTAGTAATCTAGGTTGATAATGTCCCCAAAAGGAGCTCATAAGGATTGTCATGTAAACCCTGCATGTGAACTTAGTCCGATATGACGATAAGGTTGAGTGGTGCTACTCTTAGAGCTAGATATTAATTAAGTGAGTTGTTAGTAACTCATTTAATTAATGAACATTCTATATCTTAAACACAGAAAGACTAACACACTCATGATAAGAAGTAGCCCAAAATATAATTTGGGATTAGTGCGGTAGTCCAATAATAATTCTTTAGTGGTATGAACTATTATTGATGAAATTAAGTTGGTTGTTCGGGGCAAACACGGGAAGCTTAATTTCATCGGGAGACCAAAACTAATTCCTCCTCTCGGTCCCTATCATAGCCTCTTATTTAAAAAATATTATACCCACCTTTACCCACTTTCTTACCCATCTTAAGGTGGCCGGCCAAGCTAGTTTGGAGCCCAAGCTAGGGCCAGCCAAATCAAGGCGAAGGGGTGCAAGTTAGTGGTCGACCCTAGCTTGGAGCCCAAGCTTGGTGTGGCCGGCCATAGAAAATTAAAAGGATTTTATTTTAAAATCTTTCCTTATGTGGAAGCCATGATTTTAAAAAAGAGTTTAAAATTTAAATCTTTTCTTTTAGAGTTTTCTACAAAAGATTAATAGAAAGATTAGATATCTTTCCTTATTTGTAGTGCAAAGGAAGATTTTAATTTTAGCGAAAACTTTCCTTGTTTATAAATCATCCACATGTTTTAAAAGAGAGATTTTAATTTATAAAATTTCTTTTTATAACCAACCATGAAGGGAATTAAAAAGAGGAATTTTTGTTTTAAAAATTTCTGGAAACAAATAAGGAAGTTTTAATTTTGTGTTCAAAGTTTTCCTTATTTGGAGTTCTTGTAGGGGGCCGGCCATAGCATGGTTAAAAGGAATTTTTAATTAAAATTTTCTTATTAACTAATTGCAAAGGAAATAAGGAAGTTTTAATTATAATTAAATTTCCTTATTTGCCATAACCAAGGATATAAAAGAGAGGGTAGGGGTGCCTTCATGAGATACAACTCTCTTCTATTCCTCTCCTCTCTTCCTTGGTGGTGGTCGGCCATATCATCTCCTCTTCACCTCTTTTTCTTCTTCAAGTGGCCAAACCTCATCATCCTCTTAGAGGTTGTTTGGGTAGCCGGATTTTTCTTGGAGAAGAAGGAAAGAAAGAAGACTTTCTTTCCTAGTTTCCTTGGAGCTTGGTTGGTGGCTGAGACTTATAATTTCTTAGAGAAGGTTGCTTGGCTGAAACTTGGAGGAAGGAAGAAGAAGGTGGCTTGGTGGTTCTCATCCCGGTAGATCATTACCCACACAACGTCCGAGATAAGAAGAGGAATACGATAGAAGATCAAGAAGTTGTTGCTTATAAAGAAAGGTATAACTAGTAAATCTATTATGCATCATACTAGTTTTCTTTGTATGAATACCAAACACAAGAGGCTTATGATTCTAGGTTTCGAATTTAAGATTTGTTTTTGTGTTTCTTTTCCTTTTGATCTTGTGATTCGATTGTTCTTTATAGCTAAACCTAATGTTACTATGAGAGAATTGAATATTGAATTTCTCTGAAAGGTTTTAACTAGACAATGGTAGATGATCTCATACCCAAGAAGGCCATGTGCCTCGCCACGTTGTCCTGGAAACCAATCTTAGAAATAAATATTTAATTAACTATGTAACATGGGTAGGATTTAGGATCAATAGTGTTAAGTTCCGCTTGCAATCCAAGTTTAACCTTTAAGAACAGATAAGTTAAACTTAGAATCAATAGTGTTAAGTTCCACTTGCGATTGAAGTTTAATTTCTAAAGAACACATGGTAGCTAGGAAAGGTTCAGACCTTGTACAAAATTTTTGTATAGTGGAACCAGTAGGTTTCCGAGTAGCAACCAACAAAAAGATGTTCCTAAAACTGCATTCAGAACTCGATACGGCCATTATGAGTTTCTGGTCATGTCGTTTGGGCTCACCAATGCCCCAGCCGCCTTTATGGACTTGATGAACTGAATCTTTTGCCTCCATTTGGACCGATTTGTCATTGTTTTTATTGATGACATATTGGTCTACTCACTGAGTCATGAGGAGCATCATCAGCATCTGACGATGGTTCTGCAGATTCTGAAGGATAGACGTTTATATGCAAAGTTTAGCAAATGTGACTTTTGGATTGAGCAGGTTGCATTCCTAGGGCATATCATTTCAGGGAAAGGTATAGAAGTAGATCCCGCTAAAGTAGAAGTGATCCAAAACTGGGCTACTCCAAGGAATGCCACTGAAATCTAAAGTTTTCTAGGGTTGGCAGGCTATTATCGGAGGTTCATACAGAACTTTACGTGGATTGCTTTGCCACTTACTTCACTGACTAAGAAAGGGGTGAGATATGAATGGACATATCAGTGCGAGAGGAGTTTTGACCAGTTGAAAGAAAGACTAATGACAGCACCAGTGCTTGCACTTGCAAATGGAACCAGGCGGTTCGTGGTATACACAAATGCCTCCAGAAATGGCTTAGGGGCGATGCTGATGCAGAATGAGAAGGCTATCGCCTATGCTTCTCGTCAATTGATAGTGCATGAACAGAATTACTCCACACATGACTTGGAGCTAGTAGCAGTCATCTTTGCTTTGAAAATATGGAGACATTATCTATATGATGAATGTTGTGAAATTTTCATGGATCACAAGAGCTTAAAATATTTCTTCACGGAGAAGGAGTTGAATATGAGACAAAGACGCTGGCTGTAATTGGTAAAGGACACTATGATTACGAAATTAGTTACCATTCAGGTAAGGCTAACGTGGTGATAGACGTCCTGAGTCGAAAATCCGCAACCTTGACACAATTAACAACTAACACCTAATGATCGAATCAGGCTGACTACAATCACTGTTACGTCGAACCTAATTGACCGGATTCATATGGGCCAAGTATCATATCCACACTTGATAGAATGAAAACACAGAGATGAGGTGAAGGGTCACACTATTTACTCGACAGTAGACAAGATTGTGAGGTACAAAGGTCGCATATGGGTGCCAAAGAATGGAACCCTTAGGAAGGACCTTATACTAGAGGCACATACCGCCCCATGCTCAGTATATCCTGGAAGTACCAATATGTACAGGGATATGCAACCATTATATTGGTGGTCGGATATGAAGAAAGATATAGCCAGAATGGTTCATGAGTGTCTGATCTATCAGCAGGTAAAAGTTGAACATCAGATGCCAGCAGGATTATTAGAACCACTTCCAATACCCACCTAGAAGTAGGAAGATATAGCTATAGATTTTGTGGTAGGATTACCAATCTCACCAAAAGGACCTAGTGTCATATGAGTTATTATAGACCGATAGACAAAATCAGCGCATTTCTTGCCAATAAAAACCACGTTCAACATGACATAGTATGCAGAGTTATATATTCGGAAAATTATCTGTCTGCATGGGATTCTGACCAGAATAGTATCAGACAGAGACTCAAGATTCACCTCCAGATTTTGGGGAAGTTTGCATCGTGGTTTGGGCACAAGCTTGCTTTTAGCACTACATTTCACCCTCAAACAGATAGTCAATCAAAACGGGTAATTTAGATTTTGGAAGATATGCTCCGTGCTTGTGTAATCGACTTCCGGGGAGGTTGGGAGTCAAAACTGCCGCTGGTGGAGTTTACTTACAACAATAGTTATCAAGCTACGATAGGTATGGGTCCGTACAAGGCATTGTATGGCAGGAGGTGCAAGACTCCATTACATTGGGATGAGGTTGGGGAGAAAATAATTCTGAGTCCAAACTTGGCAACCAACACAGTGAATCAGGTAACAAGAATTCACAATCGACTGCAGGTAGTGCAGAGCCGTCAGAAGAGTTATGTCAATCAACTGCGGAGAGATCTGGAGTTCGAGGTAGGGGACCATGTTTTCCTTAAAGTATCACCGATGAATAAGGTACAAAGATTTGGAAAGAAGGGGAAACTCGGATCCAGGTACATTGGACCATTTGATATTCTGGATAGGGTGGGTACCCGAGCCTACCGAGTTGCCTAACCACCAAACTTATCAATGGTTCATAATGTGTTCCACATATCTATGCTACTGAAGTACATTCCTAATCCCTCACATGTGATTCATCATGAGCTAGTATAATAGGCACCAGATTTGTCATATGAGTAAACACCTGTTCAAATTCTCGATCAACAGATTCGGAAGCTGAGGAATAAGGAGATCAGAATGGTGAAAGTTTTATGGAGGAATCAGCTTATGGAAGAAGCTACTTGGGAAACTGAGATCAACATGCACAACCGCTATCCAACACTATTTGGTAAGTCAAATTTTGGGAATGAAATTCTTTTAAGGGGGGAGAGTAGTAAGATCCCACCATTTCTAACAATTT
>JBBMJZ010000010.1:6751389-6761727 GCA_037833815.1 Zingiber zerumbet | reverse complement strand
CATCTAGGGTTCCTCGAACAATGTGATATCTCACACCGGGTAAATCCTTAACCCTTCCTCCTCTTACTAATACTACATAATGTTCTTGTAAATTATGGCCAATACCAGGTATATAAGCAGTGATTTCAAATCCAGAGGTTAATCGTACTCTAGCAACTTTACGTAAGGAAGAGTTTGGTTTTTTGGGAGTGATAGTGGAAAAGTTGACAGATAAGTCACCCTTACTGTCCACAGAACCGTACATGAGATTTTCACCTAATTGTGAAAAGTTAGACTCTACTTGTAGTCATACTAAATTTAAGAATGTAAATGTAAAAGCCATAGGCAATAATATAGAGTAAAAGAGGCTATCTTAGGGTACCTTAATAATATTCCCCACCTTATTATAACCTTACATCATAGGATTATAGGAGTGCTTTGTAGATTTAGAGACCGTGAACTTGTATATAGTGTGAGTTCACAAATTATATGTAGCGGTTGGTACACTTGTAAGTTGTAGCATTCTGGTTAATGTTAAAGTGCATAAATTCAAATTGGCAATTATGTTGCAATTGGTACACTTGCTGCTAATCATAATATTACAATAATGATTAGTTTCTCAAACTAAAATTGATTCCAAACATTACAGTTTATTTATGATAAGAAAAAGTTACAATTAAGGCAATAGCCATGTTGATCACTATATTTATTTAGATGCATAACAGCAAAAACTTTATTATGACACTTTTGATTAGCTTAACAATCTCATCTATATGTTTTTATAATGCAAGGGGACAGGTTAATCCTGTTATAAACGAATGAAACAGTTGGAGAGAATCAGGATAAAGATCTCACCCAAGACAGAGTCTTGCAATCATGGCGTTACTACTGTCATGGAAACAGGAGTTCAATCCAAACTCGTACTACCACAAGAACTAACAATTGTCAGCTTGAAGAAAACAAGCACATGGGTCATTAAAAAAATAAAGAAACTGTGAAAGAAAAAATAAACTAACCCATATCCATATAAAATATATTAGCTGGAAAGCATTCTGCAAGAAATAAAATGAATGAGAAATACTCATATGTAATGAATGTAAATACACAATCAAGACAGGCACGAATTATTTTTCCCCTAGTTGATTTGATCACACTAGAGATGAATTTGAGATCTACCTGGAACAGTGTAAAGTGAATTAGAAATAGAATGAACTGAGGACGTCCAAACCAAAAATGATGATCACTAAGCTGTACAAGAGGAATTCCCTGGACAACCGCATGTCTCTCTTTAATTTCAAGAGCCATCCTAGTGATGATAGCCTGCAACTTAGTTCCCACAGATAAGATTGTCTGCAAAAATGATAATTTCATTAAGTTTGAACAATCAAAATGGCATGCAAAACACACATCTGTCAAATGCTTCTTACAATAAGAGGTATGACTGCTATCCAAAATAAGGTATGCCATCCTAGAAGGGAAGGAAGTTCAAGTCACACAGTAATGCTGAACATTTTAAAATTATGAATGAAATGTGAATGCTCCATAGATGTCTTAGAATAACAAACCTTTCACATTCAGAAGCAAAAACATCACTGCTGAAAGCCATAGAAGAGGACTGGTCACCAATAAAGAAAACAAATCATATTATCCACTACAAAACAGATAAATCAAGTAGGAGGGAACTATCAGAAGATACAGATTTCTAGAATCAGGCAAATTGCTAACTTTTCTACTAGAACCAATAAAACCATACACTTTCAACAAAAATATATAATATTAAATTTCTTGCTGCATCATATTGAATGATACTGATTCTATTCATTGAGAAAACATTTCCTTCTTCTGTTAATTTATTCATATAGCTTGCTTGCAAGCAGGTTATTTTGGGCACAACAGTTTTCCTTTGGATACATATACTACAAATTATAAAATTCTGAGATGTACCAGAGTTTCGATCTTTGACCCAAATAATATGATTATGGATGGTATCATATCATGTCGTGTGCCGTTTTCAATACTTGTTTAATTGAATTATTAATAATAATATAATTGATTTTACTTAGTATAAGTTGTATCTTTTAATTAATTTTTATTGAAATCAGTTATCTATTTAATAATTAATTATATTAACATAT
Organism: Zingiber zerumbet; assembly: GCA_037833815.1. Taxonomy (NCBI): domain Eukaryota; kingdom Viridiplantae; phylum Streptophyta; class Magnoliopsida; order Zingiberales; family Zingiberaceae; genus Zingiber; species Zingiber zerumbet. The sequence continues at coordinate 6,759,613 of JBBMJZ010000010.1, read as the reverse complement.
ATGTTTTTCTATTTATATTTTTTGATTAATTTGATCACCTCAATTTTAAAATTTTTTATTTACATATAAACATGGTTTAAAATTTCGAGTTGTATCGGAGTTTCGGTTTATAACCGGAATGATACGGTTTCAGTACTATATCGTGTCGTGCTAATATGTTTTCAATATTTTTTGAATATAAAATATATTAATTAAAAATATTTTTAAAAATAATAATTTTACCTAAATATTAAAAAAATTAAAAATACAAAATATAATAATAAAATAAAATAATATTTTAAAAAAACTATGGGATCACAGTGCCCTCATGAGCCTGTTGAGGTAGCGAGATTGCAACGCCCACACGGCCCGTAGAAGTCCTCACGAGATCATAGCACCCCAAAAAACCCGCAGAGGTCCAGCGAGATCACAGTGCCCCGTGACCCCATGAAGGTCTCCGTGAGAACCTTATGCCTCTGCAATTGCGGTGAGGTTATCGCAAGATAGCGGCGCCTCGGTGACCCCATCGAGGTCGCCATGGGATCGTGATAGCCCATGGTCTCAGAGCGAATACAGGTGCTAGGTGACAAGTGAAATGACAAATTCTGTCCGTGCCACCAGACACATATGAAATTTTAAACCATGCTTATATATTATATGTTTTTTCATTATTTATAAACTAGGACATTTTTTCTTTTGAATTTGATAATATTGTTCCAATTTCAAATTCGATGGCTCGAAAGACTTTCATTTTTTTATGGATGAATTTCTATTTGAAATGAATGAATATTTTTATAGGTTTCTATAATTGTGTTTAAAATGTTTTTATAAGCATTTGATAAAGTATTTAAACATTAAATATCATTTTGTTTATAGCACAAACATAATTTTAAATACACGGGCAAAATTTAAAATTTTATCATCAAACTTTTGTCATTTAATTTAATTTGATTTTATTTCAAAATATAATTATTAGAATGGACGAAAAATAAGAGATGCAATATTTTTTAAAAAATTTAAATGTAAGACAATATATTTCAAGCTTAAATTAGATTTTAAATTTTGTAGTTGAATTTATTTATTTTTATAAATATAAATTTTTAACTCCGCCTATGACGAACCCGCCATGGTTGGTCTCAAACCCGGATAAAGGAGAAGGGTTGCGTTAGGTTGCCAACTAGCATTAAACTATGGCAAATGTTCATGAATGGATCTATTAAACTATTATGTTAATGCTTAATTGTAGGGCGGAAGGAACGCTCTACAGGTTCCAACTATAACGTCTCAATAAGGACTAGTACATCTCTAGAACTCAAATATAGTGTTAAATATGCAAAGTTCACATTGCAGGATCTGACTGTAACATATCGGCAATGACCGCTACATCTCTGTGAAAACTTGGGTGCCGAATTAAATAGGCAAAAATTCTCACACCATAGGTTAAATAAGAACAAAAATTATAGGAAAACTAATAGTCTAAGATTTAGAACATAGAACATAGAAATCCTAGTAAAATAATGGAGGTAGTAAATATAATGATTTGGAAAAAAAATTAGTATTTTGTGTGTATAAGAGATAAAATGGATAAGCAAAAAGGTAAAGATAATAGAGAACTCGGGTTTTAAGTTATACTACACAATAAAAAGTAAAATAAGAAATTGAGTGGGTATTTTTTAGATAGTTATGAAATTGTAGTAGTTAGAAAGGGAGATAGAATTATAGCTCTAAAGATAGTAGTAACAAAAAAAACTATGAACGTAATTAGCATATATGTACCTCAAGTAGGTTTAGATGAAGATATCAAATCAAGATTTTGGGACAACCTAGATGCAGTATTACAAAATATTTTGTCCAATAAAATGATTTTAATAGAAGGCGATCTAAATGGGCATGTTGAAGTGAAAAATGAGGAATATGAGAGAGTGCATGGCCGTTATGGGTTTGGAACAAGAAATTAAGAAGGAAAAACTATATTGAATTTTACGATAGCATATGACCTTATACTAGCTCATACGTTTTTTAAGAAAAGAGAAGAACACCTTATCACATTCAAAAGTAGGAATAATAAATCGCAAATTTACTTTCTTATAGTGAAGTAGAAGGATAGAAAGTTTTGTAAAGATTGCAATGACATCTTGTAGAAAGCTTAATTAGCCAACATAGGTTAGTAGTGTTAAATATACACCTCAATCATAATATCAATAGAAGGAAAATATACACGACTCTTAGAATTAAGTGGTGGAAGTTAAAGGATGGGAAGGAAAACATATTTAAGGAGAAAATAGGCGTACAAGCATTAGGTGAAATATACGGTGAATCTAATACAATATGGGATAAGATAGTATCAAAGTTGAAAATAATAGCCAAGAGTATACTCGATAAATCAAAAGAGCATGCACTACCAAGTAAAGAATCTTGATGGTGAAATAAGAAAGTATTGAAAAAAGTGAAGGAAAAATGAACATCATATAAGGAATGATATATTTGTAAGACCAAAATTTTTTTTAAAAAATATACAATAGCCAAAAAAAAAAAGGCTAAGAAAACAGTGAATAAAGCAAAGAATGAAACTTTTGAACGGTTATATCAAAAATTGGATATAAAAGAAGAGGAAAAAGATATTTTAGAATAGCTAAAGTGAGAAAAATAAAGATAAGAGATTTTATCTAAACAAAATGTATTAAAGATGAATACAATAGGATACTAGTAAATGATGGAGAAATAAAAGAGCGGTGGAAGAAGTATTTTCATCAACTTTTTAATGAAGGGCGACCAACTTAACTTTGATAATTTAAGTAGGTCAAAAATGAATATAAAAATTTAAATTTTTATCGTTGAATTTAAACTTCAAAAGTACAACAAACTTTAAATGTGATGCAAAATGGAAAAGTCGTTAGACCAAATGATATTCCGATAAAGGTATGGAAGTTCATAGGAAAATAAAGTATTAAATGGCTTACAAAATTATTTAACATGATATTAAAAATGAAAAAATGTCTAATTAAGTACTCTAGTTCCCATATATAAGAATAAGGGAGATGTACAAAATTGAGCAAACTATAAGGGTGTAAACTACTGAGTCACACTATGAAACTTTGGAAAAGAATAATAGAAAAAACGACCGAAAATCAATTTGGGTTCATGCTTAGAAGGTCAACAATAGAAGCTATACATCTTCTCAGGCAACTAATTGAAAAGTATCGGGAGCAAAAGTAAAATCTACACATAGTATCCATTCACTTAGAAAAAGAGTGATATAATCTCAAGAGAAATTATATGGAGAATTATAGAAAAGAGAGGTATTAGCGCAACATATATTGAACTAATTAAGGATATGTATGAGCATGTAGTGACCAGAGTGAATACTTCAGGCGAATTACCTAAAGCATTTTCAATAAAGATAAGGTTACATCAAGATCAACTCTAAGTCCCTATCTTTTTACACTAATTATGGACGAACTCACTAGACACATTCAAAATACAATACCGTGGTGCATGTTATTTGCAAATGATATTGTTTTGGTAGATGAGACATGCGAAGAAGTAAATGCTAAAATAGAATCTTGGTGAAAAATACTAGAAGTGAAAGGTTTTAGACTTAGTAGAGTAAAGACAGAATATATGAAATTTAAATTTAACAATATTAGACGTAATGAGATAATTATTAAGATAGGAGATGACGAGTTGTCTGAAACTAAGAGTTTTAAGTATTCATGATCATTTTTTAAAAATAATGGAAGAATTGAGAGAGATATCTTACATAAAATTCAAGCAGCATGGTTGAAATAGAGGAGGGCGTTGAGTGTTTTATGTGATCGTAAAGTACCTCTAAAACTTAAAGGAAAGTTTTACAAAACGGCAGTTAGACGTGTTATGTTATATGATGTTAACTCGAGCACATGAGCAGAAAATGAGAGTTGCAAAGATGAGAATGTTAAGGTGGATATATAGACATATGATGGACAAAATAAGAAATAAGAGCATTAAAGAAAAAGTCGGAGTTGCATCTATTGAAAGAAACTTCAAGAGACACTTTTAAGATGGTATGAACATATACTTAGACGGTCAATAAATGCTCCGACTAAGCGATGTTAAACTGTGACAATACACACATCAAATAAGGAAGAATATCAAAAATGACTTAGTTAGTGATAATAAATATAAGATAAAATTTATTTAATTATAAATGATAATATAGTAGGGGATAAAACCCAATAATGTAGAAGGATCTATATAGCACCCCAGATGTAGGACCAATCCAACATGACCTCTTGAACTTCAAAGGGACATAACTTTTGACTCAAAACTTGGAATCAGAATCTTTGGAATCTCACGTGTGTAGAATTTAAAGATCTACATTTATTTAAGAGGAACTTGTAACCGCCAAGTTTCGGGCAAAAAGGAACATTTAGGCTCTCATTCGAGCCTCCAAAGATTTTATTACTATTTTTAATAACTTTTATTTTTATGGTATTAAGGTAATTTTGGTATTTTTATTAATTATGGGTCTTGATTTGTCTATATCAGCGTCCTATTCTATTAATTTCTATTTTTGTCAAGAAATTTTCTTTTCTGAAAAGAAAATTGGAATTGAAGTCCATATATTAGGATTTCTTTCCTTTCTTAGTCTTAGGGACAAAATTTATATAAACATGTATTTAATTGTTTGAGAAATTAAGCCTCTATTATTGAATAATATTTAATTTTTACAAAAAATCTGAAGGACAATGGTTATCTCTTCTTATCTTCTTCTCAATTCCCCTCTTCTCGTCAGCTCGCAGGATGATCACTATCTTGCCTGGCATCAGTTGATATCAGAGCTGACAGTGTCTGATTGAGGAAGTTGAGCGTCAGATCCAATAAAGGGTCATCATGGTCGTGATCGTAGTCGCATGAACAGACAGGTTTTAATTGAAGAAACTGAGAACCGTAGACATAGCATTCAAAACATGATGGCGATTGAGGATTTACGAAGGCAAGTTGTTGAATTAACCCAGCAGATAGTAGCGATGGCGGTGGCGCGAAGTCTTAAAGGTTGGGAGCTTTCAGATCAAGAATCTGAGTCTACCTTCGAGAATCCTTACTACCATCAGACCTACAAGCTGAGAACGTCGTGTTTAGGAGGAGTCTTATGAAGAACTTAGTTTTTGAGTTGAATTGCCCGAATTTTCTGGTACGTTACAAGTAGAGAATTTCGTCAATTGGCTAAATGAAGTAGAGCGAATCTTAGAGTATAAGCAAGTTCCAGATCAGAAGAAGGTAAAGCTGATTGCCATCAGACTCAAAGGGCGAGTATCAACGTGGTGAGAATAGATGCGGCATTCATGGGACAAACAAGGCAAGTCCAAAATAGATGATTAAGAGAAGATGAAGAAGCTGAGGGGTCGCTTTCAACCTTTCGCCTACTCTTAAACTTTGTTTTAACGACTTTACTCGTTGAGACAGAGCGCAAGATCAGTCGACAAATATACCGATGAGTTCCACCCGTTCCGAAACGACCAATCCGAGACGGAAGAGCGAACAGTCGCACGATACTTAGGGGTTGTGTCAACCCTTACAAGACGTCCTTAGCCTTCATTCATTTTTGATGGTGTCAAAACTCTACCCGTGCACACTAGTTGAAAATTAACATAACCAGAAGCCAGAGGTAATGGACAACCAAAACAGTGGATCAGTTCGCCCTCAAGGTTCACATTCCATACCACAGTAGCCTTCACAGGTTAATCCTAATGCTCCTGTTATATGTTATTGTTGACATAAGGCTAACTGATATAAGAAACTGCTAATCAGAAATGCAAAAATCTATTGATCAAGGAAGACATGGAAAAAGAGACCAAAACAATTGGAGACCCGGTGTATGATGCGTCTAACGAGGCGATTTATGGTGACGACCAAGAGACCTTGGTCATTCGTAAGAGTCTATTAACTCCCAAGGGCAATTTATTAGAAAATTGATTAAGAACTAATATTTTTCATACTACTTGCACCATCGCAAATAAAGTCTACAAGATGATCATCAACAGCAGCAATTGTGAGAACGTAGTATCCACTGAGGCCGTCAGTTGAAAATGGATGGTCATCCTAAACCATACAAGTTATCTTAGCTGAATAAAGACGAGGTAACATTAGACCAACAATGCTCGTATCTTTTTCAATTAGCAAATATTTTGATCGTGATGTGATGGTCATGGACGCATGTCATATATTATTAGGTCAGCCTTAGTAGTATGATCGTAGTGTTGTTCATGATGGACGGAAGAATACATATACTCTTAGGGTCAAGAGAAAGAAAAATGTGTTGGCGCCATGATGGGAAGGAACCACTCCAATTCCGGGAGAAGGGTTATATCCATGAGAGCATGAGCTCATGTGCAGTTCCAACCCTACTAGTGCTGAGGAACGATGGTTCGTGGCATATGTGCGTTGACAGCCAAGCCATCAACAACATCATGGTGAAGTACAGATTCTCAATTCCTCACTTGGATGACATATTGGATCAGTTATCCGATTCTAAGGTCTTCTCAAAAATTGACCTTAAAAACGAATACCATCAGATTACAATAATGTCGGGAGATGAATGGAGAATCGCATTCAAGACGCAACATGGGTTATATGAGCGGATGGTCATGCCTTTTGGATTTTCCAATGTGCCTTAGCACCTTCATGAGGTTTATGCATCAGATTCTGCAACCATTCATGGGAAAGTTTGTGATAGTTTACTTTGATGATATTCTTGTCTACAGTCCGACATAGGCATCCTACTTCGATCACATCCGTGCTGCTTTTGAAAAGCTAAAGGCAGATTGTTGAAGTGTTCTTTCTTTACTACATCGGTAACTTTTCTTGGCTTTATTATATCTACTGATGGTGTGCGCACAGATCAAGCAAAGATAGACGTGATCTTAGAGTGGCTGTAGCCATGGTCCTTGCACAATGTCAGAAGTTTCCATGGCTTCACTTCTTTCTGTTGGTGCAGATTACACTAATAATCTAGTTTTGATGTATGACAGATAGGTTAAAATTAGACGTGATGTTTGTCTAACATTTTCTACCAAGTGTGCAGGAGTTGACTAGTCTGAGAGATCTGACACCAGACTGAAATCCAGCTAGGTTTGTGGACCTGATAGTTGGTGAGTAGTCCAGATAGGTCCACGGGGCCTGAAATCTAGCAGAAAGTCCGGTTGGGTCCGCGAGACATGACAACTGGCCGAAGTCAAGTTGGATCAGCGTACCTGACAACTGGCGAAAAGACCTGGTGGGTCAGAACCAAGTCAAATGCCTGTAGTTGGTAAGTAGAGGTAAGCAACTGGAGGAGAGATCCAGTGAGGACACGTTCTCCATTAAGGGAACTGTAGGCGTTGATCCAACTTAGATCCATTTAGGAAGTCTAAGTTGAGATCTTGACTAAATCTTAGTCTCGAGGAGACAGGATCTAATTACTACTATCTGCTATGTTGTGCTAACTCTGTTTTGTAGAGTAGATATAACCTTTGATTATCCGGACTAACCTTTTCTTGCAGGGAGAAGGCTGCTGAAGAAAAGGACTCCGAGCGCCGGGAAGGGATCCGGGAGCCCGGAAGGGATCCGAGTGCCTGAAAGGGATCCGGGTGCCCGAAGCTGGTCCGGGATCCCGGAGCTAGTCCGAGAGCCAAGAGCTGGTCCGGGCGCCTAGAGCTGGCTGGCCCAAACGGGCCGCAGGCGAACAGGCGATCCGGGTGCCCGGATTTAGTCCAGGCACCCGGAACCAAAAAATCATTCATAAGCTGACGTGGAGCAAGTCGATTGACCAAGCCATGTTGTTCAGCCGTCCAGAGGGTTCTAGGCACCCGGAATGGACATATTTAAAGGCCTTCGACCCGAAGCTTCAAAACAACAATTGCGACAAGTTTTCTTCTTGCTCAATGCTCCAAAAAACCTCCTGCAACGCTGTAAAGCTCCTCCGACAACCGGCGACTCAAATTTTCATATTTTTCATGTTGTCGGTAACCTTATTTTTTAGTTCTTGTACTTGTCTTGTAACATATTTTTGTGAACTATTAGTGTATTTCCCAACGAAAGCACTCGACGAGTGCAGGCGTTGGAGTAGGAGTCGTCGAAGGCTCCGAATCAAGTAAAACCAACCTGTGTTAGCATTGTTTGTTTCTTCCGTTTTCTGTTGCATAACTTAGTTTGAATTCGAATTTTTCAACGGTGGTTGTTGGGGGGGGGGGGGGGGGGGGGGGGGGGGGGGAGAGGGGGGGGGGGG
>JBBMJZ010000010.1:6732525-6744884 GCA_037833815.1 Zingiber zerumbet | reverse complement strand
CAGCTGATAGAACTTGTAACAAGACTCACAACGCTAATACAAGGATTTACTTGGTATCCACCTCAAGAAGAGATGACTAATCCAAGGATCCATACACGATGCACTCTCCACTAAGAAAAACACTCCTTCTCGGTAACTATCGATGGCAGAGAAGCCTTGTACAACCTCTCAATACAACAAGAAGAAAAGAAGAAGCAAATACAAAGAAAATCTTACAATATTTACACAAATGAAACCCTAGCTAGCTTCTTCTTCTTACATGGAACGCCTCTTGACCTTGGAAGTGCAGCAACACTTTGCTCCAAGAAGCTTCAAGAACTAGCGAGATCACCTGAGAGAATCGTGAGAGAGAAAGTGTAGAATCATTGCGAGGAAGAAGGCTTTTTACTGTGTGCTTCCTTCGTAACAGTCATATCTCAATCAATTGGTCAATCGATTGGGGAGACTTGAATCGATCGACTGATCTATTCAGAGTATTTCTGTGCTCCACTGGAAAAGGCCTGAATCGATCACTCGATCGATTCAGGCTTTCTCACGTCGTACAAGATTTCTAGCCCCAATTGATTGCTTGATTGATTGGCGGTGCCCAATCGATCGACTGATTGATTGGGGAGGCTTCTGTGCTTGTGATAATGCTTCCCAATCAATCGACCGATTGATTGGGCTGTTGTTTATCGCAGCACTCTCCTAATCGATCGGATGATCGATTGGACTTTGGTTCAATCGATCGACTGATCAATTGACCACCCTTGACTTGCTTAACTTAAGCCCAAGGGTTCCCAAATCCAACATCCGGTCGACCGTGACCTGTCAGAACTTCTTCACCAAGTGTCAGGTCAATCCTTTGACCCACTTGGACTTTTCTCCTCGTGCCACTTCTTCTGAGCTTTATATCTAGGATTCTTCACTGCATTAGCCTTGGGATTAAATTTCTCAGTGCTAGGATGCTTGTTGGTCTTTTTGACTAACATTGCATGCAATGAAGGATTTACCTTCATATCCTTCTCAACAATTTTTAGCATCGCCATCAGATCAGTCAAACTCTTGTCCATGTTGTTCATGTTGAAATTCAACATGAACTAGAAAAATAATGGAGGTAGTAACTAAGTGCACCTTTCATGTCTTAGGAGATATACAAGATAACATAATGCATTACACATCCAGTGCATCTTTCATATACTGAGAATAATATGACTGATGTTCATCTGAAGCATTGGACATAGGCTCCTTTATTGGTTCATCTTTGAGCATATAAATTTTTCTTTCATGTCTCAGGTGGATTTTTAGTTTCCTATACCAATCTATCGGTGCAATCGACCTCCAAGGTTTTAATATTTGGCAAATATATTTAATAGAGCTTGATTAAGGGAAGTCCTAGTCGTAGCTAGGTAAGGGTGAGAAGTCAACTGAGTGACTAGTCCTAATTGCGATTAGGTAAGGGAAATCTTAGTTGCGGCTAGGTAAGAAAAATCTCGGTAGATTGTGGAAGCCATGTTGAAGTATTTGATAGGTCTAGAGGACCTGATATCGAATCCCTGGTGGGTCGATCCAATGCTGAGTCTTGGTGAGTGAAGTCAGGTGGAGAAAACCCTAGGGAGAGGTAACCTTAGGTCCTGGTGAGTGAAGCCAGGTGGAGAAAACCCTAGATGGAGGTAACTCTAGGTTCTGGTGAGTGAAGCCAGAAGGAGAAAATCCTATAGGGAGGTAACCTTAGGTAACGAAAAATCTTAGAGGAGTGAACTCCAAGCAAGGTTGATCGGATGATTTTGGGTCAACCGCGCGTGGTTGATCGAACTAGCGGATCTTGATAAATCTAAGTTTAGTTTTACTATAGTATTCTGTATTACTATTATTGCTACTAGCTAATGTAGTATTGCAAGAAAAGTCTTAGTGGATTAGGTGATCAGACACTGAACAGAGAAAGTCTAAATAAGTCTGGAGGACCAAATGTTTGGCAGGTAAGTTGAGATAATCAACTAGAGTGGAGCGATAGGGAGGTCGTGTTCCAGGAAGGGATAAACTCTAGGTCACTGATCCAATTGAAGAAACTGGGAAGGTTTCCAAGTTGAGATCAAGATAGTTCTACTATCAATTACTCCTCATGCATCATATGGCTATGCTAACCTTTGTTTTACAAGAACATATTTTGTTTAACTCTGTTTTGCAAGAGCTGGCCTAATCGATCAACCGAACTCAAGGATCAATCAACTGAACCAAGTGAACTTAGACTAGAGATCATACCAAAGCAGAGTTAGGTCAATACCTGATCGATGGACCGAACCAACAGATCGGTCAACCGAACTATGATGACATGGCATAGATCATATTAAGCCAAAGCAAAGAAGGAAGCCTGGTTGATCAGTCGACCGAAACTAGGGATCGGTCGATCGAAAAATTAACTTATTAATGAAGAATTGATTATGAATCTCTATGAATAGGGAAAGTACACTGTTTGGTCGGTCGATCAATTAATGCTCATAAATGTGCAAAGATCATATCTCAGCAAAGAAGGAAAGCACGGAGTTCACTCGATTGATATGAGGATCAGTCAGCTGAAAGCATCAGTCACAGAATGACTTTTCAGTCGACCGAACCATGCTTATAAAAGGAGAGCTTGAGGTCCGAGGTAAGGTATCAGTTTTTGGTTCATCTCTATGCTAAGTCTCTATTCGTGCTACTGCTCTACTACTCATCATCAAGCAAGCTACTACTCCGACCAAGTGCCGACGATCTTCATTGCTATTCTTTTCGGTATATTTATATTTATCTTGCGCTATACTTAATCTTATATAAGATAGTAGGTTGTTACTATCTTATAAATTCATTGTACGAATTACTTCTTTCCGAAGGTTTTGGAAAGAAGAATTATAGTGAATTTTCCAATGGTACGATCAAGGATCGTGAGTCTTGGAGTAGGAGTCGACTTAGGCTTCGAACCAAGTAATCACCCGAGTCACTTGTCTTTCTTTTGCTATTCTATTTTTTGCTGCTTATTCTAATTGGTTTTACGATATGAAAAGAAAAAGGTTTAAATGACCGATATTCACCCCCCCCCCCCCCCTCTATCACTTCCTATCGATCCTTCACAATCTAGGTAGTTGGAACGGAGGAGGGTATTCTCTTTCTCGAGAATGCTTCTCAGTGAAAATGTACTTATGTTTACCATCTAAAATATAATAATTTAAAATAAAATTTTAGTATTTATGGAATATATTTAATAAAAAAATTTATAACTCCTATTATTTTATTCAAATCCAACAACCCTCACTGTTATAATCAAAAATTGGTTGGTAACAATTTCTAGTAGGACCGAAACTCCTGAATGATATTGTATGCACATAGCTAAGCTGTAACTACATGCTGCATTCATCAAGTAGACCTTAACTTGTCAAATACAAATCTATGTGACTTTTGGTATATTTTTATTGAGTCTTATATTCTCAACACTTGCCCCTCAAATCAATTGACCTTAGCTGAGATTAAAAAGTCAATAAATACGAGTTAAGTCGACCCACTAATAATTTTGATAAATTATAGATATTTTGAAACAAGCTCATGGCTCAATTGTACCGACTTATGTAAAAACTCTAACTATTATTATAGTTATTAGTGGAGGTTTTTTAACAAATTTTGACTTTAATATATTTAAGAAATTTTATAATTATTAAAAATATCTCACCATTAATTAACTTCTTGTGCATTCATACAATCTCTTCACGAGATTTATCTCCATGATGTCTTAATTCTTGGTTTATTATTCAAAATAATCCTCGATAGCATTTTAAGATAAATAAGCCTTAGAGATTTTAACATGTTAATATAATTATGTCATAAGGAATTTATATCTAAATTACGACATGTATTTCTTTACAAGTTGTTGGAGCATTTCTATCATGCAATGTTAAGACATAAAACTTGAAATAAAGAAATTAAGATTTCTATGAAATCTCTCGAAACACTGATTCCTTAAAAAAAAATTTGAAGAAGAGGTTTTGTACTATATGATCCAATCACAAATTGGTTCTGATACCATTGTTGGAATTGGAGCGTAGTGGAATACATATATTAAAATCAGATTTGTTTTCCCTTAAATCATAGATCTCTTTGTGGTATATATAGTTTTGAAAAAAAACATAAAATGAAACATACCTTGTCATCCTTGATAGACATGAACGATATCACAAACAAATGAGAGTCCCACATGTGACTCTTCTAGTGGTATCCATGCGCATTGGATCACGAACTTAACATGATCCGTTAGGTGCTAACCTTTTGGATTCACAAAATCTTTTAGAAGCAATATGGATATGAAGACATGTCTCTGAGAAGGAGTAGGTTGCCGAAAGCTTCAAAGGAAAAGTGGAGAGAGAGTGCTATAAAGAACTTTCCAAGGATGACTACTTATAGCCTCCAAGGAAGAAGAAGAGGTATGACTATTCAAATCCTCCATTAATTATTACGATTATGACTGCTCAAATTCTTCATTAATCATCATGATTGTAGCTATTTAATTTTTCTATTAATCATCATGATTATTGCTATTCAAATTCTTCATTAATTATTATGAATATATCTATTCAAATTTTTCATTCTCTCTTCTTTGGATAAAATAAATCTATATTTGATCTTGGTCTATTCTATCTTATGATATTTCAGAATTAATTAATAATCTAATAATTATAATTCAAAAATAATAAAATTGATTAATTTTAGTATGCACTAAAATAATCAATTATAAATAATATTCATGTTTACGTGCTATGCGTATGACCCTCTAGGTTTTATACACAAAGGTAGTGTAAATCCATATACAGACTAAGATAACCGTCTAGCAACAGTTTTTAATCACCTAACGTAATAAAATATTAGTTATAAACTATAAACCATCATGAATTGATTAGTGTGTAATTCAATCTCTTCTTTAACCTACATCCCAATTAATTCGGTGTATTATGCATCATCGTTAAATTAATTATTTTACTTGATTTCCAAGATATAATTGACTCTTCTTGAATGATAAAGCATTCCTTCCATAACCATGAATTTTGAGTCACTAATATCTCTATCAAATGGCGAGGATGTTAACTCCTAATCCAAGAGAGCAATGAATCCTCTATTGACTCAACACTATTTTCTCTACGCTTTTCATACACCCAACTGTTGAGGATCTTTGGGCTGGCTAGAAGAGGGGTTGAATAAACAATCACCCCAAATCCTTCGCTTTCCTATTTATTCATTAGTGTATAGCATAAATACAAACTAATACGAATATAAAAGTTAAAGACAAGAAAGAAAACAAGCAAACCACAATCACATGCCGATTTACGTGGTATGGAGATAAAACTCCTACTCTATGGTTGTTCGTAAGATGGAGGATCCCTATCTGTCGGTGGATTAGTCCCTGGAACCTCCATCTAGCTCAAGCATCCTTGTCGATGGAGAAACCTCACCATAACTCGATCAAGATGCTTGGATCACATGGGAACTTAAAGACTCTAATTAGGCTTTAATCGAGTCTAATTTTGTCACCAAGGATAGCCGCCCTAAGTTTCATTATATAGAGCTTGGGAAAAAGACATAGGCTGATTTTTCCATTACCAATTGACTAGTGTCTCCATCAGTCGATTGGTATTACCATTTGATACACCTAACGACACTCCACAGAATATGCAATTCTACAACAGCTCTTTACTAGTCGACTGGTCCTTGCACCAGTCGACTGATATCTCAGTCATTGGGCATAGAAACACTCTATGCCTTACCCCAGTCAACTGGTCCAGCTGCCAATCGATTGGTAAAACCCTAATCCTAGGGTTTCCCATCCTGAATATATTTCTCTTGCACTCGGACACTCACGACACACTTGACCTTTCCTCGTAGCCTTGACCTCTTGCCTTCAAGCCTCCTTCCTTTGGCTCTTGTCCCTCGGATGCATTCAAGCCCGTGGCTTATCCCAATTCCATCCTTCGTGTATGTTTCGAAGTGTGCTTCCCTTAGCTTATCATTGCTGCCTTATCCATGGTCCCTCAGATCCTCCATCATTCACCAGACCCGAAGCTATCAAGCTAAGTCATATGTGTATCCTGCAAACCTGCACAACTCAAATATGCATATCAAATACAAGGTTAAACTTAACTTAAACCCTTTGTTTAAACATCAAAACTCATAGTCACATCAGACCCTCAAAGTTGCTTTCAACAATCTTCCCTTTTTGATATTTTGCAATACGTGTAAGTTAGGGAAAACATAATAGCAATCAATCATGCTAATGAAATATACAATATGCATTGGAACCTATCACAAAGCTCCCCTACACCTAAGCTCCCCCTTGAGCTAGAAATTTCTCACCACAAAGGTATTTAAGGTTTTCCACTTAAACCTTCTCCCCCTTTGCCTAATATCAAAAAGCTTCCAACAATATCCCAATTGTCGAAACTTATCATTCAAACTAACCCTAAACACATGTATTTACCCCCCAAAGATCTCATACACCTATACCAATTGTTCCAATCAAATCCAATGCCGAAAAATAATTTTAGACTTGTACCAGTCGACTGCCCTAGACCCCAGTCGACTGCCCTAGACCCCAGTCAACTTCCCTAGACCCCAGTCGACTGCCCTTATCAAAATAATCTCATAAAACCATTATATGGTCAATAAACATTGTTACCAGTTGATTAGTAATTGAGCTAATCAACTAACACCTATTTTCAGACAAAAATAGTATTTCTGACCCAACTTCAGAAATACACTAGAAATTTTATAGATATTCAAAAATCTCTAAATTTTATAGAGAGGTCTATTTTACCTGTGTCTATTTGGAAAAAATATATTTAAAAATATACCTATCACGAATCCTAAGATTGACATAAAATGTAAAACTATCCAAATGGTTTAATTGAACCTTGAACTAAAGTCCTAGTTTTGGCTTTCTCTTAATGTATCTGCCCATACTAAACCATAATGCATCCCTATAATTATTTTATATGGCATATATACATCTAAAACCAATTTTCATACAATAAGAACCTAATTTCATATTTTCATGCATGAAACACATCTCATATGTGCCAATTCCCTAGGTTTGAAACTCAAGTCCGTCTCTAAACCATTTTGTCACATTTCATGACCCATGAATCTCAAGAAATGTACGCATAAGATCCATTGGCCATGGGTCCAAATTGACTCCTTGAGCTCCTCCTAGAGTTCTTTATTGGGTCGTGAGCACATAAGGGGGGGGGGGGGTGAATCATTTGATTTTGAAAATGTTATATACTTTTAAAAATACTGGGTTTGGGCTGAAATAAAACTAAGGATTAGAAGTGTGAAAAAGAAAAGATAAGCACTAATACAAGTAATTTTTTACTTGGTTCGGAACCTTCAATGACTCCTACTCTAAGGCTTGTATTCATTGAGTGATTTCATAGGGCAATCACTATCAGTTTGAAAATGAGTTATAAAATTTGAGTACATGAACTGTAAAATGAAAGATTACTGACAAGAAGAAAGTATGAATAGAATTCCTTGTTGTCAGAGCCGCTTTTCAGGATCGTCGGAGCCTTCTCAGAGTAGCGCGCAAGAACAAAAGTTGTTGCAAATGTTATGTTTAAGCTGCTGGTCGAAGACTCCTTTTATAGCCTCATATGAGTGCCTGGATCCCCTCTCAGGTACCTAGACTGTGCTGATATGGTGAGCTCTCATTAAAAATTTATGCCTGAAGTTTATCCACCTCCGGGCGCCTGTATCCCCTCTAGGTGCTTAGACCACTGACATAGGCCGACCAATCAATGTGCTCCACCACACGGCGAAGATGAATTTTCATTGGTTCAAGCGCTTAGAGTAGCTCCTAGCATCCAGACCGCCCTGGTGCCTGACCAGGCACCCACCTGTGGCTCTCCTCGTCGAACCTTTCCTAGGCTCCCGGAGCAACTTCGGGTGCCCGGAGTCCAGGCGCCCAGAGCACTTCCAGGTGCCGGTACCACTTTTTTCCATTCTCTTTCCTACAACAAAAAGTTAGTTCAAGCATAAAAATTACCCTACAAAACAGAGTTAGCACATTAAAAATATGATAAATTATGACTTAGATCCTATCTTCCCAAGACCAAGATCTAGTCATAGTCTCAGCTTAGACTTCCCAAATGGCTCTAAGCTGGATCGTGCCTATAGTCCCACTGAGACTCATTCTCACTGGATCTCTCTCCTCTAGTGACTTACCTCACTTACTATTTACAGACTTCCTTGATGTCAAGTCCCTTGACCCACTAAGACTTTCTGCCAGATCTCAACCAATCTAGACTTCAACCACTTATCAACCCAACTAGACTTCCTTCTACCAAATCTCAACCAATCTAGACTTCTTGCTAGCTATCAACCTAGTTGGACTTCATGCTAGCTATCAACCTAGCTGGACTTCATGCTAGCTATCAACCTAGCTAGACTTCAGCCTGGTGTTATGTTCCTCTAGTTCCATCAAGTCCTGCACACTTGGTAAAAGGTTAGACAAATAACACACCTATTTGTCATATATAAAAACCTGATTATCATTGCAACCTACACCAATAATATGTCCCTTTTTAATATAATAACAACTCGAGTTAAAGTTATAAAAGAAATGCATATAAGCATTAAACATATAATGCACTAAAGTGAGTTGATTTTTCTAACCTAACCCACAATCCTCCCCCTTTGACATACATAAAAAAATAATGCAATGCATTAAGCACAAATAACAGCAGATAGAACAGCCTAGATGTTCAACAATAAGGCACATTAGTCAAGCAGTTATTTTATTAAGCAATTTAAAGCTAATTTTTGAAGAACTGTTAAAAAACTTCCAATTGTTTATAAAAGTTAACAACTTAAAAATATTAAAAAAATTGTAATGATTTCAAGTTTATAAATATTTCAACCAATTGTTTAACTATTTTTTTTTTTAAATTTTTGAACAACTTAAATAAAGTTTTAGCAAAATAAATAGATTTTACCAACCAAGTTTTTCAAACAAGTTTTCAAATAATGATTTCAAGTTTTAAATTTTGAAACAACCATTTCAAATAGAAAGTGTTATCTTTTGAAAGAATTTTTGTAAGTAAGATTTTCAAGTAAATAAATTTTACAAAGGCAAAGTTTTTTTTAGAAAAACTTGTAGGTTTATTGTAGGGAGGAGTAAAAAAAATTCAAAGTAAAAAAGAATTCAAAGTAATTTGAAAGGAACTTTTCAAAATTTATAAAATATTTTCAAAATTTTTAAAATTAAAGTTTGCAAAAGAAAAAAAATATTTTGCAAAGCTAAATTTTGTAAAGCATTTCCAAATAATTTTCAAAAAGCATCTTTCAAAAATACCTTTTAAAGCAAGTTTGTTAAAACAATTTATACAATATCTTTCAAAACATTCTGCAAATTTTGCAAAGACATTTTTCAAAGTAACTAAGAAAATTTTGAGAGGAATTTTTAAAATTTTACAAATGGTTATCCAATCTTGAAATTTGAAATTTTCAAAAACATAACATTTTGCAAAGATAAGTTTTACAAAACTTTTCAAAGTGTTTTCGAAAACATCTTTCAAAATATTTTTCAAAGTATTTTTAAGCAGTTTACAATGCAATTTGCAAAATATTTTCATTTCATTTTTCAAAATAGATATTATTTTTAACCATCTATAAAGTAAGTTTTAGTAAGGTTTCAAAAGAATTTTTAAACCAGCACTTTGCAAAAAAAAAATGCAAATTTTGAAATAGAACTCTTTTGAAAGGAGTTTTCAAATATCCCCCCCCCGAACATGATATTATTTAATAAATAATATTCATCTAAAAATTATTTTAAATGTTCAATCATTAGTTACTAATTGACTATCAAAAGATAACAGTGTTCACTTGGTTAGTCAAGGTAAGTAATAATGTCCAATTAAAAATTTACTAAAAAAGAATTACTTAACTTGATCAATGTATTGTTATATTTTTCACCTTGACTTATGTTGATGCATTGATATAAGCATCTGAAGTCCAGACAAAAGGCCTACACATCTCACACCATTCTAAGTTTTTAAAAACACAATCAAGGTAGACCTAGTGTGTTTGTGAGATGTTAATTATTTAGATCTATAAGATCATGCTTTCTAGGGATTTGTCCTACACTAAGGCTAAAATAGATTTTAAAAATACTAAGGAATTGGGAAATTTTAGAAAACATAAGTAATGAATTTCTTAGAATTTGCAAATCACTTAAAAATTTATTTAATAACAAGAGTTCTAATCTATCGTGCACATTCCTAGTTTCCTTCTTAGGTTCCTAATGTTTTATTAAGTTCAAGTTAAGTTCAAAGTTTTTAAGTTCAAATTACGTGTATGTTTGGACTAATAATTCTTAGCTATTGATTGAGATTTAAGTTAACTAATTCGTAATTTGATTGATTTGAATTAGGTTAGTTTAAAGTTTTAGTAAGGTTGAATTAAGGTATTAATTAAATTGAGTTTTCAATTAAAGTTATCCTAAATTACCAATTAAGGTTAGATTAATTAAAGTTAAGTTAGATTAATATTTAGTTAACTTAATTTTAAAGCTTAAGTGGATTAACGTGTAGGGTTTAATTCAATTAATTTTAATTGTTTACTTATTAATTATTTAATTAAGTTAATTAATTTAAGTAAACTTTAAGTTTAACTTGATTTAATTAATGTAAGTTTAATTAGTGTTTTAACTCTTATTTAGAATTAATTAATGTTTTAGTATAAGTTTAAGTTTAAATTTTAAGTTTAACTTTAATTTTTATTTTTAATTTAGTTTTAATTTAATTTTAATTTTAATTGAAATTTAAATTTAACTTATTTTATTTTATGTAATTTAATTTTAATTTTAATTTTAATTTTTTAAATTCTTATTCAGCTCACCTTATCTATATTTTCAATTAGATAACCCTATAATTTTGTGAGATGAGTTAAGTTTGAATTTCAGTGTTTGGTTTAACTTGTGTTAGATTTAAGTTAACTTTAGGTTCAGCAAACAACCATTATTTAGATAAACGTCTAAGATGTGGTGAGTCACCTGGACATTATTAGAGTAATCATGCCTTTAAAATTTTTCAAATAGTCCTGTCCACTAAACTTAGTATAAAACTTTGGTCTAACCAGCTAGGATTAGTGAGAGGTAGCTTCAGTTAGTTCCACTAAGTCAAATGCACTAGGTCAACTCCATATCTTCCTAGACATACGTAGTCAGAGCTTCCCTAAGCTAAATCATCCAAAATTTCTCTAGTACTATTTATCAAGTTAAACTTTTGTCCCTAATAAACTAGTCCTAATTACCCAACTAGGTAAATTATTATTTTGGAGGTGTCAACTGTTGGCACAATTTGCATTAATGATCTAACTCATGTTTTAATGAATGACAAGGGGTTTAAAGTTAGAGTATTTTGTAGTTTGATTGCTTTACTAAGTATTCAGGAGTTGACGAGTCTAGAGGACCTGACACTAGGCTGAAATCTAGCTAGGTTCGCTGGACTCAATAGCTGGTACGAAGCCTAGATAGGTTCGTAGGGCCCGATATCTAGCGGGAAGTCTGGTTAGGTCCGCGGACTTGATAACCGCTGAAGTCTAGTTGGGTATGTGGACCTAATATCTGCGGGAAGACTTGGTGGGTTAAAGGTAAGTTAAGTGACTGCAGTTGGTAAGTGGAGGTAAGCAACTGGAGGAGAGATCTAGTGAGGATGCGTTTCCCGTTGAGGGAACTATAGGTGTCAGTCCATATTAGATCCATTTAAAAAACCTAAGCTGAGACCTTGATTAGATCCTGGTCTCAAGAAGACAGGATCTTATTACTACTCTTATTGTCATGCCCAGAGGAGTCCCTGCCAAATAAAAATTCGGTAGCATCTCCCCTGCACCGGTGATAATTGGGACCAATATACATATGCAAACAACATATAACATATTCAACAGTCCATACGGCTGGATATAGACACAACCACGCAGTATAATAAGCCCACACGGCTGAAAGTAAACACACAACCACGCAGTATAATAGCAATCCGCACGGCTGAAAGTAAACGCATCGAAAAATCAGAGAATAATATGAATGTAAGACCAACAAAGTCACTAACTAAAATACCTGCAATCCACCAGACTAGACTCTAAAATTCACATCGACTTATTGAAAAATAAAATACATAAAATCAACATACCAGCCAAATAGTAACAAAACCAAAAGAAAACTATCCTCGAGTGTGATGTGGGATTGGCGGTCGGGACTCTCCAAGCATCCATGATTCATCTACCTGCTACCTGGCGAAATAAACCAGTTTACGGGGTAGTGAGTACTAAAATCAGCGGGTATAGGAAGATAGTGCATGAATAAAATAAAGAAA
>JBBMJZ010000010.1:6704702-6716486 GCA_037833815.1 Zingiber zerumbet | reverse complement strand
CAGGCGCTCGGAGAGCCCGGAGTTGCTCTAGGCACCCGGACCAGCAAAACTCATCCATAAGCTGAGTTGGAGCGCGACGACTAGCAGAATCTATGTCAACAGTCTAGACGCTCAGAGGGGGTCCGAGCGCTTGGAGGTGGATAAACTTCAAGGATGAGGTTTTAATGAGAGCTCGCCACGTCAGTACAGTCTAGGCGCTCGAGAGGGGAACCAGGCGACCGGACGGGGCTATAAAAGGAGGCTTCGATCAGCAGTTTCAAATCATCAATTGCTACAACTTTTGTACTCTCGCGCTGCTCCAAAAAGGTCTCCAGGATACCAAAAAGTTGCTCCGACAAGCTCACTCAAGTCTACAATTTTGTATTGTAGGTATAATCTAAATTCTTGCATTGTACTTACCCTTGTAATGATTCCCTGATTATAGTGATTGCCCAACGAAAGCACTCAGCGAGTGCAGACCTTAGAGTAGGAGTCGTCGAAGGCTCTAAACCAAGTAAAAGCACCTGTGTTAGCATTTGTATTTTCATGATTCTTTTCCGCTGCATATTCTCGACTTTCAAAAAAGCCAAGAATGTTATTCATCCCCTTCTAGCGTCTTTACGATCCAACAAGTGGTATCAGAGTGAGGTTACGTTTTCAATTGGTGCAACACTAATCGAGTTTCTTTTTATACTTATCATCCTCCCACACTATTTACTCCAAGACCTAGTCTTGGAATCTCTCTGTGAAATTGTGTTGTTGAAGTGAAATGGAGCACAAAGAGACACTCGGACGGAACGTCAACAAACCACCTCCATATAAGATATATAAGAAGGACGAATTCAATTTATGGAGGATGCAAATGGAAAGTTTCGTCATGATGAACAACTTCGATGGTGGCATGGCACTGAAGCGATCTTCTTAGAACACGAAAGCAAACCAAAAGATAATAAAGTTAATTTTAGATTTATTACGTAATAAATTTACATGCATGATAGGAAAGGTCAAAGATGACCACGAGTTTTGGACCAGCCTGACCAAGCTTTACGAGGAGCCGTTGAAGTTGGAGGAACAAGACAAAAATGAATCTAGGCTTGAATCTAATTCAACGAAGAAGCCTACAGAATTAGGATTTGCGATTTCAGTTAGTACATCTTATTATAAAAATACCCCTAAGAATGATACATTAGAGAATAATTTGGGTAATAAATTAGATAATATTTTGCATGATAAATTAGAGTCTAACATTTTGAATAATTCGGATCATTCCAAACTTAATAAAAAATTAAAACTCAATTAATTCATAAAATTCAAATTTAATTAAAAATTCATAACTATAAAATAATGTAGATTTTGATCAAGTCAATCAAGACCTTGATCAGATCAATATCAACCTTGACTTGGTCAAAGAGAACATTGACCAAATTAATTCAAACAAATTAATTAATTTTAAAAAATAAATTAAATAAAAATTTATAAATAATAATTAACTTAATCAACTCAAACAATACCTTAAGAAAATATTTGATAATCTAAATAATATCAATCTAGAAGCTTCTATTGAAAATACAGATAATTTAATTAATAAAAATTTAAATCTTAAGGATAATAATGAAACTAATATGATAAATTTAACTAAAAAATTAAACTTAAAAGACAAAGAAAATATAAGGATAAAATTAGATACTTTGATAATATAAAAATCAAATCTAACAAATTTAAAACTAAATATTAAAGATAAATCTTTAAAGAAAGATAATTCAAATAATTTAACCAACTTGAAATTAAGAATTAATGAAATCTTAAATATCAAATATAATCTTTTAAACGGATAATGTAATAAATTTAAAATTTTAAAAAAACTTAAATCTTAAGTACACTCTTTTACAGAAGAATAATGTAACAAATTTAACTAATTCAAAAATTAAAAACTTGAACTTAAATTATGATTATATCTTAACTATAAATGCTTAAGCTTAAATAAAAATATAATTCAGGGAGAGACATCAAATTAGTTGGCACCTCTAAAATAATAGTTTACCCAGTTGGGTAATTAGGACTAGTTTAATTAGGGACAAAGTTTAACTTGACAAACAGTATTAAAGAAGTCTTGGATGATAGTAAGTTATAGGGAAACCTTGTCTAGGAAGATATAACTTCAATCTGGTGTATTTGGCTGAGTGGAACTAACTGAAGCTACTCTTTACTAATCCTAGCTGATTAGACCAAAGTTTTGTACTAAATTTTATAGGCAGGACTATTTAGAAAGTTTTGAAGATGTGGTTACTGTAGGATCGAGACATGCTAGGGGGGAAATAACACTCGTGGCTTTTACACATTTTTTGGAAAATAGAGAATAACACAGTGGAAATAGAAAGTAAAATAAAACAAATGCTAACAAGTGTTGGTTTTACTTGCTTCGGAGCTAAAACCTAGTTTGGAGTCTGTGACGACTCCTACTCCAAGGCTCGCGATCGTTGATCGCTTTTATTGGGCAATTACTATCAATTCAGAAATTCCAATTACAAGGATGAGTATAATACAAATATAATTTAAATGCTTTACAATAATTATATCGACGACTTTTGGAATTCGGAGAGTCTTGCTTTCGGTCGTCAGAGTTACGTCGCAGAGTCGCAGGATCATCCTTGAAGCAGCGTGCAAGAGAAGAATCGTAAGAATGAGTTGTGTTGAAGCTTTTGCCCGAAGCCTTCTTTTATGGATTGTTGAAGGTACCTTTAACCCCCTTGAAGGCGCCTCCAGCTCAGATCCTTATCCCCGAATTCACGGAGACGATAATTCTCACATTCTGTAAACTTTATCCCTTCGAAGGCGCCTTCAAGCACATGGAAGGCGCCTTAGCTCCTCTCTGCGTGAAGCTTGAGCCAAAGCAGCCGAGGCACCTCCAATAGCCCTGGAGGCGCCTTGAACACTGTTCATTCAAGCTTTTCTTTGTGCATCTCACTTCCTGCAAGACATATTAGTCCAAATACAAAGTATACCCTGTAAGACAAAACTAGTACAATAAAATATGAATAATAAATTATTTTGACAATCTCTGGACTGTCCAGTTCTGACTTTCAGATTTCTTGAAAATCCTAGGTCAAATTGATGATACTGTTCCCTCAATAGGAAATGAGTCCTCACCTAGCCCTCTTAGGAGAAATTACCTTTTGCTAGATCGGTCCTCTAGACCGACTAGACTTTTGCTCAGCGTTTGAAACGTCATAACTTTATGCTGAACGTCTGATCCTGATCTGTCTAGTCTTCCACCCAGTGTCCGCGACCCCCAAAATTTTCACCTAGAGTCCTCGATTCTAGGATTTCACCCCACGTCCTCGATCCGCCAAGGTTTTTCCTAATCCCCTGGACTAGGACTTCGTTGCCTAACTGTAGTTAGGACTTTTCACATGCCTAGACTCTACTAGGACTTTCCTGTAAACTTATTCACACTTGTTATATAACAAAATAATCTTAACTTTGAAGCCCTTTGCTATTATTAAAACACAAGTTCGATCGTCTGGTGCTCCCTACACCAATAATCCCCCCTTTTGATTATGGTAACATACTTCAAAGTTCAGGTAAGCAAGTACATAATACTTTAACCAAGTTAAGAACAAGTAAATAAGTAAGAATTCACAAAAGCTATTTCAAAGGGTAAGATTTTTCTAAGTTGGGGATTTTAGGCCCCCCCTGGAATATAGCACTTTCTTAGTTAAACAAACTTAACTAAATTCTTAATTTTTGAAGCAAAACTTAGCTTAAGAAAAAAATATTTAGCTAAAATTTAAGCTTTATAAATAATTTAGATTTTAAAACACTTAGCTAAATTTTAAGCTTTTAAAAATGACTTAGCTTTTTCTTAAACCACTTAGCTAAATTTCAAGCTTTTAAAAATGACTTAGCTTTTTCTTAAAAACTTAGCTAAAATTTAAGCTTTGAAAATGATTAAGAAAAATACTTAACTTTAAAAACTTACATTTTAAAAGTAAACTTTTAAAATGTCAATTTTGAAATATCAATTTTTGAAATATCAATTTTCAAAAAAACCTTACTCTTTGAGCCATTCTTAAACCTTACTCTTTGAGCCATTCTTAACTTAGAAGAGAAATATTCTTAACTTTGAAAACTTACTTTTAGTCCCCCTTTGAAATATATCAAAAAGAATTTTAAAATAGAGAAAGCTTGTAAAAATTAGTAATTAAAAAAAATTATAAATTAAAAAATATTTTACTTTAAGCTTCCCCTTGATTAGCGCCTTAAAGATTTAACTAAGGGCTTGGAGTTTGAGGGGAGAGCTAATGATTTTTATCCTAGAGTCCAAGTATGAAAAAATCTCAAAAATACTCATCTATTTTTAAAAAAATGTCTAACCTTTACCTACTAGCTGTTTACCATAAGGTAATAGAATTCACTTGGTTAGTCAAGTTAAATAATTGATCCAATTAGTTTGACTAAAAAGGATAACTTAACTTGATTAATTTGAGTTGGTATTTATAGCCCAGACTTATGTTTATGCATATACATAAGCATTCTGAAGTACAGGAAGTACCCTATGCATCTCACTCAATTCTAAGTATTTTTCATGCACAAACAAGGTATTCCTAATATGCTTATGAGATGCTTTGGCTGAAACCTATGGGTACATGTATTCTAGGGGGATAGAGCCCTGGGTTAAGTCCAATCTTTAAAAATACTAGTCAAATTGGGAGTTTTGAAGAAAGTAAAATAATTTTATTCTAGAATTTTGAAACCAAGATGATTTTGAACCGATAATATAATTTTAATGAATCATAACTTTTGAAAAAGACAACACTATGAAAGGAATGAATTTTGAAAATTTTAAAATCTATTCTACTAAACGCATACCTAATTATCTTCTAAGTGTACTGAACTCAAGTTCAGGTAAGGGTCTTGTTAAAATGTCTATTAGGTTTGATTTAGACTCAATATAGTCAAGTACAATATCTCTCCTAGCTACATGATCTCTTATAAAGTGATGCTTAACCTCTATGTGTTTAGTTCTTGAGTGGTGTATTAAATTTTTAGTTAGATTGATTGAGTTTATGCTATCAATTAAAATTTTTATATTTTAATTAATAATCTCTTAAAGTGTGCATCATCCATAATAGTTGAGATGCACATTCCACTATGACTATGTACTCTGCTTTAGTAGTGTATAAGGCAACACAGTATTGCTTTCTACTGTACCAGCTTACTAGGCACAGTCCTAGAAGTTGGCAGCTTTCACTTGTACTCTTTCTATCTAGTTTGCACCAGCATAGTTTGAGTCAGAGTACCCAACTAAGACAAATGTACTAGTCCTAGGGTATCAAAGTCCTACACTTAGAGTTTCCTTTATGTATCTAAGTATTCTTTTTACATTAGTTAAGTATGATTCTTTTACACAAGATTGGTACCTAGCACACATACCTATTGTAAATAAAATATCAGGTCTACTTATAGTTAGGTAAAGTAGACTTCCTATTATACTTTTATAATATTTTAAGTCTACTGATTTTCCATCTAAGTCAGAGTCAATTTTAACATTGGTTGCCATTGGAGTATTCATATTTTTAGAATTTTCTATTCTAAATTTCTTGGCATATTTTTTTTTGAAAAATATAAATTTTTTATTTTATTTATTTTATTTGTAATCCAAAGAAAAAATTGAGTTATGCTACTAAGCTCATTTCAAATTCATTTTCTATTAACTTAATGAATTCTTTTAAAAATTTAATGTTGGTTGAGCCAAAAATTATGTCGTCTATATAAATTTGAGCCATAAAAAAAAATCTTTTTCTAAGTTTTTAACAAATAAGGTTTGGTCTATTTGTCCTTGGTTAAACCCCTTAGATATTAGGTATGTTGATAGTCATTCATACTAGGCCCTAGGTTCTTGTTTTAGTCCATATAAAGCTTTATTTAACCTAAGGACATAGTTTGGGTGGTCTAAGTCTTCAAATCCTGGGGGTTGATTTACATAAACTTTTTCTTTGATGAACCCATTTAGGAATGCGGACTTTACGTCCATTTGGTATAACTTTAATCCTTTAAGTGCTGCATAGGCTAGCAGCATCTTGATGGATTCAAGTTTGGCTGCAGGTACATAGATTTCATCATAATCTAACAATTTTAGTTGGCTGAGCCCCTTCGCCACTAGTCTAGCTTTATTTCTAACTACTTCACCTTTATTGTCTGGTTTATTTCTAAATACACACTTAGTATCAATTATAAATTTATTTGTGGGTTTAGGTACTAGTTCCCAAACTTGGTTTTTTTTCTTCAAATTGAGCTAGTTTTTCTTGCATCGTAATTATTCAATCTAGGTCAGGTAGAACTTCTTCTATAGTTTTAGATTCAATTTTAGAGATAAAAGCTATTTGACTTAGGTTTCTATAAGATGATCGAGTTTAAACTCCTAGAATTGGGTCACCCAGAATTTGGTCAGTTGGGTGGTTGGATCTAACCCTAGATGGTCTTATGTTAGAGTCAATAATTGGTTCTTCTGATTCACTGGGTTTAGGTTTAATTTGATTATCTTCATCATCTTCTATATTTTTTTGTATTTTGATTACTATTTTCATTAATTAAATTCAGTAGGTTATTTTTTATCGAAAATTATATTTGCTGTTTCTTCAACTCTTAGAGTATTTTTGTTAAAGACTCTATAAGCCCTACCAGTTATAGAGTACCCTAAAAAGATGTCAGTTAAAGATTTTGATGGAAACTTACCTAAATAATCCTTAGTGTTTAATATATGTACTTTAAATCTAAATTTTTTTAGATAATTTAGATTGGATATTTTATTATAATAAATTTCATAGGGGATTTTATTGTGAAATTTATTGATTAATATTCTATTTTGGATATAACATGCTGTATTTATTACTTCGGCCCAAAATTTGTTACTTAGGTTATATTAGTTTAACATGGTTCTAGTGACCTCTTGTAAAGTTTTATTTTTTCGTTCTACTAGACCATTTTGTTGGAGGGTTCTAGGATATGAAAATTCATGCTTATACCCATTAGTTTGACAAAATTTGTTAAACTTATGATTCATGCTTATACTAAGTAAATTGAATTTAAATTTCTCAACTAATAAGATTTTTCAAATAATGAAGTTGGAACTTAGTTCGATATTACCTGTTTCAATTACCTTAAGTTTTTCGTCGTTGCCAAATGCAATCGACCCTAAATTCTTGAGTTTTAGCTTGGTGAACTTTAATCGGTCTCCAGTCATGTGTCTGGAGCATCCACTATCTAATATTCATTGGTTTAAATTATTATATTCCTACACATAAAGTATTTGATTTTGATCCAATTTTGACGGATTATAAGATAGATTGACTGAGTTCAACCCCTTAATTTTTCATCTCACCTAGTCTAGCTTGTCAATTATGTTATACCTATGGGTGATTGTGAGATGGTTAATTGAGTTAAACTTAAGTTTAGTTAGATTTAAGTTTAATTAAATTTGATTTAATTAGTTAATTTTAATTGATTTGATTATATTTAATTTAGTTTAAATAGAATAAATTTTAGTTTTGATTTAGGTTAGATTTAATTTAAGTTAGATTTAATTTATTTTAGATTTGATTTAGGTTAGATTTAATTTAAGTTTAGGTTAGATTTAATTTAGTTTAGGTTTAATTTAAGTTAGATTTAATTTAAGTTAAATTTAATTTAAGTTATATTTAATTTAAGTTAAATTTAATTTAAGTTAGATTTAATTTTGATTAGATTTAATTTTAAGTTAGATTTAATTTGGGTTTGATTTAATTTAAGTTAGGTTTAATTTAGTTTAGATTTTACTAGTTTTTATTTTACTCTAAATCTATCTCACCTTTTTCTATATTATCAATCAGGGAATTTTATGAGTTTTGTGAGATAGTTAATTTTAATCTTCAATTTAGATTAACAAATAAGAATTGATTTACATTTGAGTTAGATTAAAGTTTTATAGTTAGTCAATTAAATATTTATTTCAATAATTGACTTCGAGGCTGTGACGAGACACAAGACCTTCTTGGATATTAGAACAACAACCACTTTTAGATAAAGCCTATTAAAGAAATTAAATATTTAATTTTCTTTTTGAAAATCGTTGGTCTAACTAATCAAGTATTGATCAAACCTAAGTCTTATCTATCCTAATCTAAGCATGTATAAGGAAAGCAGTAAATCAAACATCAGACAAATTTATTTAATAATAAGGATGGTCTTCCTATTAGCTCCCCCTGAATCATATCCTCGATAAGGTCTATCAAGTTTGTGGATTTGATCCTTGGGGGATCAAATATTGATCAAGTCCAACTTGATTAACCAAATTAGACTTAGGGACCCATGCTTAGACTACTTTTCTATTTATTCGATTAATAAGAGATAGGTAGAATTTAAATTTACGTTTGGTGTAGAATTTAAATTTACGTTTGGCCTTATACCCAAGTCCGGATCAGTTGTATACGACTTTTTATTTCCCAAGAATTAGGTCAAGGTTCTTGGAACTCAAAGTGAACTGTTCCAATGAGTCCCTAAGTTCCTTAATTTGACTTTTCAAGTTAGAATTTTCTTCCTCAAGTTCTTGGATTTGAGTTGAAGTTCTAGCTTGAAACGATTCAGTTAAGTAGCTTGGGTTAATTACTTCCTTGAGGGCTTTGACCTCCTCTTAGAGTAACTTGACTCGAACGTTGAACTTAGCCAGTTTTCTAGACAAGTATGAGATCAGGTTATGAGATCTAATTAAGAAAATTCTTATAGTGGATTGGGAACCTTCTGAACCTGATATGAATCCTTGGCTTCGCTCAGACTCAGCTTCTGATTCTGTCTCATATTCAAATTTGATGACTTGTTCTCGAGCCAAAAGTGCGAGGAGGCTTGTCTGTCTGAGATCTTAGTTAGAGTCTTCTGATGAAGACTCATCCCACGTTGCTTGTAGCGTCTTATTTTTCCGTTGCTTCTTCGTTTCCTTCTGGTTTGGACAATTTGCCTTAATATGTCCCTTTTTGTTGTAGTCGTAGCAAATGACTTCGGACTTGGCTTTTGGACTTGGTTGTGTCATTTTTGACTGGATCACCTTTTTGATCTCTCTTTTGATGAATCCCTTCTTCTTCTTGTATAGCTTTCAGACTAGGCTCACGAGTTTAGCGGTAATTTCATCATCTTCTTCTGAGTTCGATTCGTCTTCAGACTCGGGTTAGATCGGGTACTTTTTCTTAGTCTCCTTTGTCTTGCTTGTACCTACAACCAACGTAATACCTTTCTTGGCAGGAAGTGTATTAGTCTATTCATGAAATTTAAATTCTGAAAATAATTCATCTAACCTAATTTAAGAGAGATCCTTGGAAACTTTGTAAGCATTCACCATTGATGCCCACAAAGTGTTCCTTGGAAAAGCATTGAGGGCATACCTTATAATATCGCGATTTTCTACCTTCTGACTTATTGCATGGAGACCATTGCGCAGGTCTTGGATTCAAGCGTGGAGTTGACTTGCTAACTCATCATCCTGTATTTTAATATTGTATAGTTTATTCAGAATTAAGTCTCGTTTGCTTACCTTAGTCTCAGAGGTGCCCTCTGTAGCTCAAAGCTTTTCCCATAGCTTTTGGGCAATGTTGAAGGGGCCGACCCGATTCAATTCTCCTTTGGTTAAGCCACACTGGAGGGTCTGGATTGCCTTTGCATCAGCTTCGATCTTCTTATAGATTTGTGCGTCCCATTTGTTGTAGGGGATGGGTACTCCATTTTTGATGGGAAATGTGAATCTGATTTGGATTATGATCCACAATTCTACTTGGGTCTTGAGGTGGTACTCAATTTGGCTCTTTCAGTAGCCGAAATCCTTACCGGAGAAGAGAGGTGGACGAGCGGTGTTGCAACCTTCTTGGTGAGCCATTCAGAAAAATCTTGCACACAAAAAAAATTGACAAATGTCCTAAGACTTGGTCTTGTATTAGTAGTGTTGGAGAAAAATAAAATAAGAGTGTTTTACTAATTAAAAAAAGGAACCCCCTGCTAGATTGATGGTTTCACCAATTCAGAGCAACCTAGCTCTGCTACCAATTGTAGGATCAAGACGTACTAGAGGGGGGGGGGATGAATAGCACTCGCGACTTTTTTACATTTTTCAGAAAATAGAGAATAACGCAGTGGAAATAGAAAGTAAAATAAAACAATCGCTAACAAGTGTTGGTTTTACTTGGTTCAGAGCCTGTGATGACTCCGACTCCAAGGCCCGCGATCATTGATCGCTGTTATTAGGCAATTCATTATCAATTCAAAAATTCTAATTACAAGGATGAGTACAATAAAAATATAATTTGAATGCTTTACAATAATTATATCGACGACTTTTGGAATTTAAAGAGTCTTGCTTTCGGTCGTCAGAGTTACGTCGCGAAGTCGCAGGATCATCCTTAAAGCAGCGTGCAAGAGAAGAATTGTAAGAATGAATTGTGTTGAAGCTCTTGCCCAAAGCCTTCTTTTATGGGTTATTGAATGTGCCTTCAACCCCCTAGAAGGTGCCTCCAGCTCGGATCCTTATCCGCGAATCCGCGGAGATGATAATTCCCGCATTTTGTGAACTTTATCCTTTCAAAGGCACCTTCAAGCACATGGAAGGCACCTTCTATCCCTGTGATAGTTCTCGTAAAACCTAAGCCGCATGGATTCTAAGTACCAAATAAGAATTTACATATAGGAAATATAAGAACATATGAGCATGGATCTTCGTTTCATCAATTAAACATGACATATGAAAAATAAATACATAAACATAATAGACAAGGAGCCTGATTGAAGAGCTATAACCTTGTCTTTAGCGTCGGTGGCTTGATTTTTGTGGAAGAAGATGCAGCGGAAAGGAAGGTCTTCCAAGGTGTTTAAGGGATGTTGGCACCGTAAAGCTTCTTGTTAATGGGGAACAAGAAATTATGTCAAGATTATACACTAAGCCCTTGGGGACCAACCCTATATATAGTGAACATTTATTATCAGCCCATAGATAATAATAGATGTGAGACTATAAGTCCATATATATACTGAACATCTATTATCAGCATATAAATGATAATAGATGAGGGACTAAAGGTTCTACACATACAAGGTCTATTCAACAACCGAACATAATAAGCCTAAGTTAGATGATCACTTTAAAGGGTTCAGATCGTATTCACATATGCAACTTATAAATAAGTCCACCTAATAGAGATAATTATATCCAAAAATCTCCCACTTGGGCTATATGTGAGTTGTATGTGGAATACAAGTAAAACTTTAGTTGATATCAAACTTTATAGGTATAGAATACTCCTGTGAATAATCTGGTCCATTAACTTCATTGGTATAGGACTAAAGAGGTCATAGCTACTGTATATGATCATAACAAACCCCAATAGTAATCATAATACCAATGTCATTAATGATATAGATTAAGATGTAGATGTGTAGAGTGAAAATTACATGAAATGTGATCAGTACATGTTAATTTTTAACTGGTCCTAAGATGATTTCAAAAGAAGTCAGATCATATTTGTAAAATACTTTATGCTAAACTACAATAGCAAATCATGATCAACTTTATGATTCTAAAAGGAATTTGTATCATATTTACAAACACAAAATGCTAAATAGCAGTAGTAAGTGATGATATCACAATTAGAGTGTTAAATAAACATATAAATTTCCATTAATATTTTAAATTTTAAGTATGTACAATAATCAAAACAAATTGTTTGTCTTTATTATCAAATATAGAGCAATAAGATAAATACAGACTCCCACTAGATGAGTTCTTCTTCCATA
>JBBMJZ010000010.1:6649682-6668062 GCA_037833815.1 Zingiber zerumbet | reverse complement strand
GTGGATTAGGCCACGACTAGCGGTTGGGATTTTCTTGGTCTCTCCTTGCTCATAGTCCGCCCAATGTTCTTTGATTAACCAATTTAGTGCTTCCTTGAAACGCTTGGCCCGCAGTCTTATAATTAGGTTTTCCGGAAGTGACAACTGATCTCGCCTGGCTTCAGCCCTTGGGCATACATCACAGTGCTACTTATATAGCCTTGCTCGGGCGCCTGGAAGGGTTCCAGGTGCCTGAAGGGGGATAAAATTTTATCCCCTTCGTAATGGATCATGGTCAAACGTGATCGAGATAAAATTTTGTTCTGAGCGCCCGAACTGAGTCAGGCCGCCTCGACCAGGAAAGTTAACCAAGTTGACTTTTTCTATTCCGGGTCTTCCTCTCCGGCTCCGCTTACTTTGGTTTGGGTCTTCCGCTCTGGCTTCGCTCGCGTGGGTGATTTCGACCATCCGGAATAGGGCTCACTCGAACCCAACTTCCAGCTTTCTCCTCGAGCAAGTTTCCGCTCTGGCTTCTTGTCCCTCGGAAACGTCGCGCGCCTCCTTCTTGTCCGCCCGCGTACTCTTTCGCAGCACCTCGTCCCTTAGACGCACTGAGTCCATCGACTCTCTCCCGTACCGCCCTTCTCGCTAGCTGCGTCTTTTGCTCGACATTCTATGCTCCTAAGTTCCTGCACACTTAGATACAGGATTAAATACAACTGGACCTAACTTAATTTGTTTGATCACATCAAAACTACCTTAGGGTACCAACACTACTAAGCCAAGCTGAACTTAGAGCCGTCAATTTAGGTTGGGTTAGTCAGGTTGGCTTAGCCTGCCAAACAATTTAAATGAGTTGGGTTAAAATTTTATCAACCCATTTAAAAGCTGGTCCAAGAGGATCGAACAACGCTAGTTGCGTGTCCAAGCGAGCTGACCCGTGGTGAGCTCAGGTTAGCCCATGGGTTGAGAAGGAGTTTTTTTAAATTTAAAACTAAAGTGGAAAACTTAATGGACTCATAAGCTAGCTATATATATATATTTGATATGCTAAGCGACACTTTGTGCGCGACCGTGAGCGAAATCCAACGTGGGTTATCTGACGCGGCCAAAACCTAATTTTTTTAATCTCTCTCTCATCTGCATGCAACAACTTTTCTCTTTCATCTACATGCAACAACTATAAAATCCTCATTTCTCTCTCATCTGATTTCATGCAACAATCACTGTGCTGCTAATTTTTAAAGGTGATGTAGCTGCTACAAAGTTGTAGCAGCTACTTCACAATAGCTCACAATAGCTGCTACACGTTTGTAGTAGCTACTTCACAATAACTGCTATATAGTAGATGATATAACGTGTAGCAGTGTTATTGTGTAGCTACTATATTGTAGCAACTACTGTATCGTTGTAGTAACTACTGTACCGTTGTAGCAGCTTCTACACCGTTGTAGCAGCTACTGCACCGTTGTAGCAGCTACTGCACCGTTGTAGCAACTTCTGCACCATCTCAACTTTTTTACTTTTCTAGTTCTTCTATTAGGGAGAGCTTCTTTCCATCTCTTTGCTGGTTTGACTGTATCAACCTAGCTATTCGGGCCTACTTTGACACCCTGCTAACTTACACACGAGTCTCGCACACTATCACTCCTTGACTTGACTTGGAGGAGGACTCGTAATACAAAGTATTTGACCTAGTTTAAGTCAACATGATGTGCCTACGTAACCCCACCTAGCCCAGTCATCTTACTGAGTCACTATTATCTAAGACCACTTGATCGAACTGTCGAATTGAGTTAAGTTGAGCTGTCAAATTGAGTTGAGTTGAGCTACTAACCTAATTCCTACCTGCTAAGCTAATCTACATTCAAATCTAGTCCATGTCGACCTAGTCTGACTTACCAAACTAGTATGACCTACCAACCTAGTTCAACCTACCGACCTTGAGCTAGTCCAATCTACCGAGCTAGTAATGTTAAATCGCTAAGCCCTTCCAGCCATTCGAGTTCATTTAGTCATACTCACAACTACAAGGAAGCATGAGCCTTGAGTCCTTGATGTGCTTCATAAAGTGCTCCCACTTTCTCATGATATGCTTTCCACTTTTCCATGATGTAATATCCACTTTTACATAATTTCTAAGGTATCTTGTCTCCGGCACTTATGAATATCAGATATATACTTCGTGAAAAAAGAATTAATCTTTCATTTTTTTTTCTCTTTCTTACTATTTGAGAGCACCATGATTTAAGCACTGCAAGGGGCACGCTGGAATGGTTCCCGATGAGTGTTGTAATGCATGTTATCTCTCATAGAGTTAATCATATCAAACAAGAGAGCATATTTAGTATTGGATATAATTAAAGTCTCGCATTATTTTTTTTTGAAAAAAATCATGAATTTTAAAAAAAATAGATATCATCATTAGCATAATGTCTTTTAAATAAAGTTTAAAAATAAAACTAAGTATTTAAATTTAAAATGAATAATATCATATTATTATTGAGATATATAAACATCCTTTAATCGTAATATTTAACCATTTCAAAAGCTTCCTAGTGATGCTAAATGAGGCGACATATCTCATTGCATCATGTCTAATGACGACCAGTTTTGAAAAGATAAATATCATGGAATAAATTATACTTGATTTTTTTTAATAAATAAATTAAAAATTATCCATCTTTAGAATTAATCAGATAAAATCTAAATATTTAAATTATAAAAAAATTATTCCAACAAATTGAACCGGGACTGTAGCAGAAGACACCTTTTCTTTTAAGAAAAATGATATACTCAAGGAAAAAATTTTAAGGATAGATATATAAATGATGGGGCCACAAAAAGTAAAATGGTGGACTATAAATTTATATGTCTATTTTTAATTTTTTTTTTAAATTTTTTTTTTTTTAACATATCATTACCCTTCTTTTAATAAGGTGCCTTTGCCGGTCAAGTATTCCTACGCGACTACAAAAATGATGATGGTATTCATGGACACGTAAGGAATAGTCCAAAAAGATTCAGGTGGGATCGACACAACCAATTTCCCTTCCTTCACACCTCTCTGTGTCTCTCTCTCCCCCAGGAGACGTCGCAAAACAAACTACACGAATTACAATCTTTAATGCAAAAAAACCAAAAAAAACAATTCAATTGTTAGGAGTCATCGTAGTATTTTGTTTTGGAAGAAGAGCTAAAGGCAGCTACAGCTGGGTCGGAGCGATGAGGCCTCGGAAGAGACACCAGCGCAGCGAGTAGAGAGAGCCAGAGCTAAGGAACGTCCGCCCTCGACGCCTGGTTCGACTACTCTCTGGAGAAAAAGAGGTACGGTTTCGATCAGCATTGTGTACTCTTTTACCCTGGCTTAGGAAGGAAGAAAGGAAGCGGAAGTGTGTTGAACTCGAGGCCTCTCTGGGTTTCTTGGATTGGGTCTGGTATATTGACACTAAATTTTTTTAGTTTGGTCGAAAGGGAAGCTTCTTTTCCTTGATTTGTGATGAAAAAAAGTTATTGTTCAAGTGAGAGCTGGATTGGATTATTTCTCGATTCTGTTTTCTTGATTAGGGTAGGGTTCTCATCATAGATAGCAGAACTTGAGAATATAAATTGGTGTTGAAACTTCAAAGGCACACTCAACAGCAGTAGATTAAAGTACTTTTTTATACGTCTACATAGAACCTAGAGAATTTGTAACCATATTTCAAAGTTGGTTGTGCAGTGTAGTTTTTGACAAAAAGAAAAGCATGCATTTTTTTTTAAACACTATCAGATAAGGACGGTGTCATTTTTGAGAGATCAATTCGAATACGCAGGTAGACCCATAGAAAATCATGTTTCTTTCTTATCCATGTCTGGACCACTTTGTTTGATCACAAAGATTAAAGGCCCTTGTTAAGCATTGGGCCCCAAAGCTACATTGTTTATTAATGTGAGAGATTTTTATGTTTAAATTTGCAATTAAAAAATTCAGAAGCTGGTAATGCTTTGCTAGGGAGTGTTCTGGTTTATGCCTCCTGCATTATAGGCACCAGTTTCTTAGATCTATACTGGTCTTTGTACTTCATTTTGAGTAGCACAGGCAAACAGTAGTTCTATATAATGGATGACAATGGCAGGGAAGATTATCTTACATCGAAGTTAATAGGTATTGATTTTTTTTCTTGCATCCTATTTTACCAATATAGAAATTTAGGTAAGTTTTTAAACAATACATGTAGCAAAAGAACATATCCCTCTCATGCTTAAAATAACAAGACTGCCAAAGTGACGAAACACCTCACAAAAGTAATCTTAGCCATAGGGGAAAAGGTGCCCATACAACCCACTCTATAGATAAGAGTTTTTCCCTTAGCCACTAATCAAACCTTTAGCTGATCCACAATGCTTGTAGCAGATGTGTTCACTATGAATAGCTGTCGAAATGCTTTTGTAAGGGTTTTACACTTGATGTAATCAAAAAGATATCTCGGAGATCAAGGGTTATGGCTTGGGGTTGTTGAATATGTGCGGTGATCTCTATGTCAGATAATTCAACTGAAAGAGATTACTAATCACTTCATAAGTTCATAACATATGCCCATGTATAGATCTCTAGCATGCGTTCAAGTCTCATAGCACGAAAAGAAGCACAAGAAATGCCTACGAGGGTCAATTGGCCACCAAAGAAGAGCAAGCAACTATGCATTGATAGTTCCCATGAACCTTTGATAAGCTCTTTGATATCGGTAGCTCCATTTGTCTTAACCCATGAGTCAAACATGAATTCTTGGACTCTACAAAGCATAATTCTTCCCATTAAATTTTTTTTGTGGTATTATATATGGATTGTGATTCAAGGAAGCAGTAGATCTAACATGTGATAACGTGGTTGATAACGACGAGTGCACACACTAGAAGAGCAAAGCCTAGATGTGGCAATTGGGTTAGGTTGTTTGCGACCTAGTGTGATTCAGTTTGGGTTGTGCCTGGCATGAATTGATAAGGGCTAGGCTATATGGAGCATGGCCTACCTTAGTCCATGAGTCGAGTAGAGGTGGCTATATCAGTCAATTTGGTAGTTCACTATAGATGTTCTTGCCCATGAGCAAAGGGTATCTAGTTCAGCTTGAGTCGACTAAAGAGTAATTTAATTAGAGTGATTTGAGTTAAACGGGTAGTTGACTGTCGAAAACAACTCACTCTCTGTTTGAATGAGTTGATTAAGGAAAGTATCTGTCGAAGGATAAGGTTGCAACAAGAGTCATATTTAGCCAACTGACACGTGTTGATTTAAGTTGATTAAATATGTCTGGAATCACAATCATTTGGAAGATAGGCATGCAATTTTATCCAATTGGACTATCAGGTGTTGAGTCGACTGGATAATTATTAAGTTGACTAAATACAAGAGTTGGCCGATAGGTCTTTTGTGATCAATGCTTTAGTTGACAAGTGATGTTCTAAATCAACTGGAATTAAATAGAATAGTTGCATGAAGCTTAGCCAAGCTCATTTTGCTCACTCTAAATAGAGGAGCAAAGAGATCTTGACTAATTATGATCAAGAGATAATTCTACCACCACTCCACTTCTCAAAAGGTCTTTTGTTGTCTTTATTTATAGTATTGTTTTATAAGAACTAAAGGCCTTTATTTTCAAGCTTTACAAGTTTTTTTACAAACATTCTTTACAAATTTTTTGCTTATATGTGTAAGAAAAGAAAGCTTGTGTGAGGTTTCTCCGCCTCCCTCTAGAAGGAGAACAAATCAAGTAGGTCATGGGTATGACTAGGCAACCTGAACTACGTTAAATGATTTGTGTTAGAATTACTTGATATGTTTTTATTCATCATGTTTTCAATGCTTATCTTTAATCTTGACTAACATAAATGTTCAATCCTTGCATTTGCAAGAACATCAAAAAGAATCTATGATTCACATGTCCGCACCGCGCCTATTCAATCCCCTTGTTGTGCCACCAATTCTAACACAGGCTAGTGGAATTTGTAGCAATATGTATAGTCTATACATCATAATTAACATGATGATTTGAATGATCTAATTTAGGATGATATGATTTTTATTGACTTGATAAATCAAGCAAAAATTTATTGGTTTCTCTAACAATGAGTTTGTAAGAAATGAAGTCCAAAGGATGTGTTGGAATACATCTGAACTAAGTTTCCAGATAATGTAATCTCAACTTGATCCATGGAAATCTCATATTTTGAGTTTAATGAGTGACAATACATCTAAAGCTAAACCAAGGTCCAAATTTACTGTCATCCGAAGATAATGCCACTTGGGTGCTGATAGGATAAAGATAGGTTGAGCTAATTGTTGGTTCTTAAGTTAGGATAAAGATAGGTTGAGCTAATTGTTGGTTCTTAAGTTGTGATTGAGCTTAATCATATACTTTAATTGAAAATAAGTTTAACATAGATAGTGTTAGTATTAGCCCTAAGAGTCAATTATGAGATGATTAGGCTTATTGGGTTAATGGCTAATCTAATATACTAATCCAACCCATTAAGAGATTAATGAATATTAATAGAGATTAATTTATCATTAATCAAAGAAGACCAAGAGACACAAGAGGGTTAATGTCCATTAATAGAGATTAATGGATCATTAATCAAAGGAAGACTAAAAGCCAAATGACCTTTGGTATTCCTTGGATGAGTACAAAAGATTTGTCTCATTCATTTTCGTGTAAGAGAATTTGTCTTCTTCCTCCTACTTCCTCTTTGGCAAACCACTCTTGCTTGCTAGCACAAGAAGGTGGTTCTTCTCCGAAGTCGTGTTTATGTGACGGACGGAATGTATTTGTGTGGATACTGTAGAGACGCGAACACTTGATCGCGTTGAGATTTGCATCCGAAGAAAAGTTGTCGTGGGATTGCGGAGGGCACATGACAAAGGTATAACTCCCTTTAACAAAATTACTATATGGTTTTTCCTTCGCATGAATCTTCTGGAAAGGATCTAGCCAATTTTTCCGCTGCACTTTTTGCTTGTTTAGCGCCCTACATCCTTACAGATAGTTCAAACTAATTATTTTGTCATAGATTTGTAGTTATCATAGGTCATCAGACCAATGCAACTTGATTAAAGCATTTAAAACAAGTGTGAAGTGTCTTAGAGTTTCCATCTCTATAAAAGTATCAAGCTTTATATCAATAAGAAGATTTGAAAACAAGTGTGAAGTGTCTTAGAGTTTCCTTCTCTATAAAAGTATCAAGCTTTATATCAATAAGAAGATTTGTGTGTATTATAATTTTGCTTTTTGGGTAGATTGTTGCAAGAGTAGTGCTAAGCATCTAAATAGAGGTAGGTTGCCTAGGGAGCTTCATCATAAAGCAATTTGGAACCTATTAATGTGTTTGGGTCGAGTTCCATATTTTTTTCAAAGCAAGTATAGAAAATTACTTGCTTTTGGTGTATGGATTTCTAGATTGAGGCTCGAATAAATAGAATGCTAACCATAAGGTGTCCTAGAATATGTAGGAGACTTAGATATGTCAAAATATGTCTTTTAGGGTTTTTAAGGTGACCTATAAGTTTTGGCTGGTTGACCTAAGGGGCATATTTAGTTTTGGTGACTTGAGTTT
Organism: Zingiber zerumbet; assembly: GCA_037833815.1. Classification (NCBI taxonomy): domain Eukaryota; kingdom Viridiplantae; phylum Streptophyta; class Magnoliopsida; order Zingiberales; family Zingiberaceae; genus Zingiber; species Zingiber zerumbet. The sequence continues at coordinate 6,660,493 of JBBMJZ010000010.1, read as the reverse complement.
GTTTTGTGTAACCACAGTTTACCTTGTATTCGAAGGATAGTTGAACAATCTGTTAGTCTCGGTGCGACCGACAATGGGGGTGAATTGCCTAAAATTATAAAAACATCCTTCTTGGAACATTTGACTAAAGTTAATACAAACACTTTTAATAAACGAAACTAAAATGCATAAAAAAAAGTACGAGACAAAAATATTTACTTGGTTTGCAACTAGGGAGGTTGCTAATCCAAGGCAAGTGAAGCTCAACTAGTAGACTCCTTCGACACAAGTCGGAGGCGGAGAAACCTCGTACAAGACGTTGAAAGCACAGAATTTGAAAAACAGAATAGAAATTCGATTACAAGGTTGTGTTGAATGAAGAAGACTAGGGCTCTATTTATAGTTTATTGGTCGAAACTAGTCGTTTACTGACGTAACAACTCTGGGTGCTTGGACTCTCTCCGGGCGCTCAACGAGGCAAACTCTATCATCACGCAACGACTTCGAGATTGAATTTTTGCTTGTCGGGTGTATTCGGGTGCTTGGACCATTGCTAACGTGGACCCGAAAGTGATCCACAGCAACGACATTGCGACGAGGCGACTGGGAAGCCCCTTGGTGGTCCTGGCGCCCGGACAGTCCTGGCGTCTGGCAGTCCTAGTGCTCGGATGGTCCAAGCGCCCGGAGCAGTCAGTCTCAGGCTGATCGTTCGGCGCCTTCTCCAGTTGCTGGCTCCTCCTGTCGCTTGGGTGACCCTCCGACCTTCCAAAGTTGAGCTCACCCAAACCCAATTCCGGCCTTCTCCTTGAGTCGTTTTTCACTCTGGCTTCTTGTCCCTTGGAAGTGCCGCGCACGTACTTCTCGCTCCACTGGTGTACTCTTTTGCAATTTCTCGTCCCTCAGATGCACCGAGCTAGTTGACTCGATTCTCGTGCCATTCTTCTCGTCCATTGTGTCTTTCGCTTGACTTCTAGTGTTCCTAATCTCTTGCACACTTAAATACAAGGATTAAACACAACATGACCTAACTTAACCTGGTTGACCACATCAAAACTAACCCAGGGTACTTACAATCTCCCCTTTTTGATGTGCATCAATACAAGTTAAGTTAGGGTTAAACCAAAATAGTAAAGTAAATAAATATGCAAAAACTAAATGCAATAAATAAATTTAGATGCAATGTAAATAAATCCTCCCTTAGACTTAATCTATTATTTCTCTCTCTTTTAGCACGTTAAAAATATGGGTAAAAATATTAAACAATAAATTTTAAGATAAATTCTAAAGGTTACCGAAACAATTACTAACACTTAAAAAAAATTTGAGAATTATTTTTTAAAAATCTAAATTTTTACGATTTAAAAATATTTTTTTTGTTTTATAAAAAATCATTTTAAAATAATTTGTAATTGTTAAAAATTCTAAATATTTTTTTCACGGTTAAGAATGCTTATAAAAAATAGTGATATATTTTTCATAAATAAAGAAAATTAATACAAGTAGTAATAATTTATTTTAATTAGAGAGATATAATTTTCTAAAAAATATTAAAAATATATTTCAAGATTAAAAGAATTTGTAACTTTTCTAAATATGTAAAACAGAAAATTAAATTTTCAAAGAATGTCTTTTGAGAATTTTTAATATTAAAAATTGATATTTTGGTAAAAAAAAATGGTAGAAAATTTATTAGGTCAACAAATTAGAGTTTTCCTAATGATAATATTAAAATTACTTTGCATGGAAAAAATAAGATCTAATTTATTTCGAACGGATATAAAATAATTTATTTAAAATTTTTAACCGATTTAAGCATGCAAATAAAATATTATGACAAATACAAAATAATACATGCACAACCATTTAAACTAAGCATAATTTTAGAACCCAATATAAATTTCTATCTACTAGATTAATTAAAAAATTTCTTAATAAATATATTTTCTTATTACTTTTTTGATATGGCCCTTGTGAAATTTATAATACCAATTTAGCCCCTAAAAATTTCTAAGTTTGTGTGAACCTACATTATCCTTTTCCAATTGATCTAATTTTCTTTTAACTTAACATTTTTTTTATTTTTAATTTGTTAAAATCCTCTAATAAACATGATTTTACTAAGATTATTTTTATTTCTAATTTTTTCTTTTTCATTCCAAAATATTATTGATTAGAAGGTAAGAGACATACCTCACTTACTATATCGGATCTGAACCCTTATTCTCCCCTTGCATCACTGGATTCATCTTATGTGGCTCCCCCTTCATCAATGATAGCTTCTGAGTTGCTTGGTTTTTCGTGACTAACCATCTGTGCTAATTCAACATAGATTTCTATTTCAGATTCGGATAAAGAACTTTCATTCCAAGTGACCTTAAGATTCTTATGCTTAGTTCACCTTGGCCCTTTATCTTTCTCCTTCTTGAGCTCTGGGCAGTCATCCTTTATGTGTCCTTATTTCTGACAATTGTAGCATCGAACATTTCTTTTGCTCCTTGGATTTTTCCTAGTCTGTATTTCTTTAAACTTATTAGATTTAAAAAACTTTTTAAATTTCCTTACTATATACCCCTCTTGGTTTGCATCAAGATCTGAGTTCGACACTAGCTCATTCTTCTCATTAGCTCTTAGTGCCCGGTTATGACTTGGCTCTTTTTTTGTAACTGCACATCTAGATTCATGTAATTCTAAAGTCGAAAAGAGTTCTTCTAAGGTACTTACCTCCAAGTCCTTAGATATATAGTAGGTCTATTATTGAGATTTACTCTGGAGTTCTGTAAAAGGCATTGAGTGCATAGCGAATTGAGTCCCAGTTGGTTACATTTTCACCGCGATTGATCAGTCTGATGATCAATTCCTTGATCTTCGTGTGTAGTTGAGTCACTGTCTCACCTTTTTCTAAGTGGAGGTTTGTTAGCTTACTCCAAAGAATATCTCGTCTTACAAGCTTCACTTCGGATGTGCCTTCATAGAACTCTAGGAATTTTTCCTAAAGTTCTTTGGTCGAGGAGTATCTATTGGGGGGTGAATCACGTAGTTTTCAAAAAGCTCGTCTTTTCTTTTTTAAATCTAAGAATAAAGTATGTGGCGAAGAAAGAAATAAGAAAGCGAGGATAAGAAACACAAGAAAACACAGTCGATTTACTTGGTTCGAAGCATTCGGCAACTCCTACTCCAAGACCTGGGTCCTGCGAATCTATCGATGGATAATCCACTAAAAGGTCTCTTCTAGTACCTTCAGAAGAAGGAATCCAGTACAAAAAGATTAGAACAAGTGCAACACATTGCACTTGTCCTTTTGCAGTAATTAAGTACACAAATAGAACTTGTTACCAACACGTAAGGATCGAGTGTGAGAGCGTTCATGTGTTGGTGTCGGTCTACCTGCCACGATCAGAAGTCCTTGGAATAGTCGTCGACCATAGTAGCTTCATAGCATAGTTGTAGCAGGAGCCTGGAGCAGTCGAAAGCTCAAACAGATGTGCAGTAGCTCGTATATGAGTATTGTATTGAAGCCTTCTCGAGACTGCCTTATATAAGGCATGGAAGGCGCCTTCCATAACTGTTGAAAGCACCTTCAACCTGAAAAATTCGATCCCAAATAGCCCGACACTTATCCACGGCGAAGTCAAAATTTCATCCTGCGGAAAGACACCTTCTATAGTCATGGAAGGCGCTTTTTATGAACAGTACAAAGGCGCCTTCGCAGTGAAGACGCCTTCAGACAATGTTCATCCGAAGGCAAATTTGCTCCTTTATTTTCTGCAAAACAACGTTAATCCAAATAACCTGCAAAACAATTATTAGGACAATAATAATTAATAATAAAGAGTAGTAGCTAGTTCATGTCCTCCTAGGACCAGAAACTAGACACGGTGTCAATTTTAGGGATCCCAAATAGACCTAAACTCGACCAACGTCTACTGTTTCGCAACCGAGACGCGTTCTCACAAGGTTACTCTCCTCCAGTGATTTACCTTAACTTACCAACTTGCCAAACATCCGGTCAGTCCGTCGACCAGTCTGGATTTCATGTTAGCTATCCGGTCAACCTATTAATCTAGCTGGACTTCATTCCAAATATCGACCTATCATTTTGGTTTCATCAGTTTAATTTATACGAGAGAGTAATTTTGCTTTTATAGTCACTGAAGATGAACCAATTTAAAAAATAAGCTGGTTTGTTCCCCATGGGACTCAAACATCGATCCTTTAATTTGGGCAGATTGATCAAATAATTATTAAAGAGATATGGTCAAATAATTAATTAGTATTATTATTATTATTATTAATAAGTAAATATTGGGATGTTTTAGTTTGCCTTAATTATTTTTAAACAATTTGATCTCAAAATTTATCAATTTGATCCGAACTGGCGCGCTTCTAATTAATATAATTTCCTCATAAGAGTCACGCTGTAAACACCGACAAAGCTTCATTTGATCAATGGCCATTGAAAATCCCTAGCTACCTCGAAACGAATAAAATGTGCTTTACAAACTCTTTTATTTTATTGCTTCAAAATCAATCGAGTGAAAGAATACGATAAGTATGAGATAAATATATAAAACATTAATATAATTCATATGCATGACTCCAATATATTTTTATAAGTTAAAATATATTTTTTGATGATATTTTATTATTAAAATGATAAAATAAAATTATTATTAGTTCAGAATTATTTTATATTTTTAATTTATCAATTTGATTATTGACAAGTTATTAAAATATTTTTAAAAGCTTCAAATTAAGAGGTAAAATAAGTGGAGGCGGATGCCGATCCACCTGGAAGCCATTGCCATTGGTAATGTTTTTGTTAATAAATTATTAATTATGGTAAAAACCCGAAAGTACGTGGTTCATCAATAACTTGGAAGCTATTCTTAAAATAATGAAGAAGAAGAAGAAGAATTTAAAAGATTAAATGCAATAAATGAATAAATATGTTAATTACCTCAAGCAAACGGCGTTTTGGTTTTAAATGCGACTTGAAATCGATTAAATTATGAAAAACACAAAGTCGTCGATGGCATTTTTATATTAGCTTGTGATATTTAATTACATATAACACTTAATTTTCCTAGGAATTAATTTTCAAAATTGAAAATATGGTGGTCGACTTACAGAAAATAGTCACATTCAGCCGGCCCACTTGTATATATTTTGTTCAACCACTGAAAAGTCGACAAATTGAACAAGTGCTTCTAGTTCATTTGCAGGGAGCGATCACGTTGCACTAGTGCATATGTTCATATTGTTCACACCTTGATTTCGATGAACACACGATCAAGCAATTCTCCTCTAACGGTTGAGACGTCAATTTAATCACTTTTATCATCTATATATTTTCCTTTATAAAAAAAAACAGTGTTAAATTTGAATGGAAGATGCGTGTGGAAAAAGTGAAGCTCAATTGGATGTGGATCGACTATGATCTCAATAATTTTGTTCGTATATATGAGAGACATCCGATGTTTCGAAATCTTATAAATTAAAATATTTAAAATTATTATTTCTTCGATTGAAACATCATTATATATATATGCATCTTCTTAATTCCCTTTTCATTATATATATATATATATATGCATCTTCTTAAATCCTAATTAACGCTAGTACTTAGATTATATTATCAACAACCACAACAACAAAATCAGGAAGAAAATCAAAATTAAATCGTTCTTACTTACGAGAAGAAGACGTACATGATAATTATTAAGCAAATGCAATCTGCAACGAGCTATTACAGAAACCGCTCGATCGGTGATCAAGGAATCAAGCAAGATTCCTCTGCTTCCTCTCCGCTCCGGGGGCGTAGCTCCGGCTCCTGAGGATGATCTCGCCGGCGGGATTCTCGTCCCCGAATTCGCACTCCTTGTCCTCGTCGATCCGCGCCACCGCCACGCTCTGGCTGCGCGGCACGGCGGCCGCGGGCGCCCCCTGCGAGCGGGCGCGGCGCAGCGACGCCGTGCGTATGAGGTCCTGTAAGTCCTCCTCGCTGGCGGCGCCGCTCCTCCCCGACGCGACGCTGAAGCTCCGCGGCAGCGGCCCGGAGGCCATCGGGTAGCCGACCGTGTACGCTCCGCCCTCCATATCGATGCGCCCCGCGCAACTCGTCATGCTGCGCACGTAGAAGTCCCGGGCGCGGCACAGAACGCGCAGCGGCGCCTTTACGTACTGCAGCAACCGGTTCTTCTTCGGTGACGGCGACGACGTGCTCTTTCTGCCGCTGCTCATGATGCAATTGCCCCGCCGATTCCGATTCCGATTCCTTCTTATCGAATCGAATCGAATCGAATCCAATCAAACTAGCGAGCGAGTAGAAGAGGGATAATTGTGTCAAGCAGAGCTTCTTTCCCTCAAAATTAAATCTTCTCTTTTGGGGGAGTTGGAAACTGCCGGTTGAATTTATAATCGGCAGGAGACAGGATTTGATACCCAAACCATTTTAATTTATTGATTGCGAAATTAGGCAATCGAAGAAGTAGTCACGCAAAGAAGGACAACAATTGACATTGGACACGGTTTAGTAGCTAGAGAAGTAAAGTCAGATTGCATATCTGAGCAAATGAGGCTAGGAATCAATTTGCGATTAATCCCGTGATGGTGATCCATGCGAAGACTAAGAAGGAATAGGATGGCTTATGTGGAATTTGCCCGGGTCTTAAGCGGACTAAAACTTAAACAAGGAAGCAAATGATTAATATTCAAACAGCGGTTTTTGTCCACCATCAAATTAACGTACGTAGCAGAGCAAGTTGGAGTGGTCCAAGGGATTAATATTAAGGTGGAAAGTCAAGTGCGCGATTGGAAAGGGAAGAAGAGGCCAGCGCATGGCGTCGACATACATCAGAGCCGAAGACTTGGAAGTGAAAGGGTAACCTTAATACAGCGACGGTCAAACGCGGGACTCTCTGAGTTAATTTTAACGGCATCAAACGTGGCTGCTCTGCCTCTGCGTTGACCAAAATTCAAATTTCCAAATAAACTTTTCTTCAATTTGTCTCAATATAACGGCCAACTGATGGATTCTTTCGGGAGGGCTGTGGACGCAGTCACGATATTTGGTGGAGTTTGACTAATTTGCTTACGATTTTGAGATATATATATATCTAGATATATATACTGACCTGTTCGTCTATCTAGTTTTGGATTGCGTGAATCTTTCATGAGATGAATAAAGAAAGCTAAGGGAAAACAACATTCAGAATGATTAAGATTGCTTGCTCGTCTATCTAGTTTTTCCCCGGTGGAAAGATAAGTCGGTCATTTTTGTCAGCGACCTAGAAGAGTTTGACTGTTAAAACGAAGATTATAGAAGTTAAGAACAAGTGTTGTTTTTTTAAACTTAGAGGACAAAACATCTATTTCTAATATTTTGGTCGAAATGACCATTTTATTTATGTGGCATTTCGGAGGCGCTTCGGTTGGTTAGGAGTGCCTCCAGCTGGCTAAGTTTTATATTTATCCCTGCCAACGTTCAATTATTCTAGCATGTTGGAGGCATCTCAGTTTATCGGAGGCACCTTGGTTCGACTGAGCTAGACTCTACGACTTATCTCTATAGTAATGACTTCAATTCTTAGGAGACTTCTCAGATAATCAGAGACACATCAAGTCCTGCAGTTGGCAACAACTACTCTTTGCATGAGAGGCACCTTAGCTCCATTTAAGGTGCTTGGGATGGAGGCTCCCTGGGTCTTTCGAGGCACCTTGAATGGTAAATTTTTAAGGCTGGCCATTTTTTGTTCTGTTTGCTTGACATTAAACTCACAGGGTTTAACTTAACTCGATTGATTAACATCAAAACTAACCCAAGGTACTTACAGTTTCCTTGATTCCATCCTCATAATATATAGCAATCAGTGAATGAGCGAACGAGTAATGCGTGTCAGAAGCGGTTTCCTAAAAGCCTTCTTCACCTTACATGCCAATCAAGGATTGGAAGCACGATAACGGATCATCAAATCAGGCAGGAAGAAGTAAAAAGGTACGAAGGAAGGTGACGTGGAAATTCCCTCCTAACAACTATATAAGCCCGGATGGAAGCTTCTAGGTACGGTGGTCTCCTTATGCTTGCAAGCGGAGGCGACTCTTCTTTACCCAAACTCTCCTTCTCCTTCAATCCTCTTCCTCTTCTCTTGCTAGTGACTAATTTGAGTGTTGAAGTAGGCCTGACTTCAGACCGGTTTGGCCCAGGCTCGTAATCGAGTCAACAAGTCGAACCGTAATCGACCCAGTAGGATGATGGGACAATTATGGTTCCAAGCCCCTAAAAATAGGAGGACCTCCTGTTAACTGTCGGTTCAAGATTTTCTTTTTTTGTTGTGTATCCCTTGGAACCACCAACAGTTCCTAGCCATTGGAACCATTTTTTGATCAATGACTATGATTTAATGTCCATTGTTATCAAAACTATATAAATAGAGAGTTCATTTTATCATTTCTACACATATCTTCTCTACTCTTATTCTCAATTTCGCATTCTCTACACACTTTCGACTCCAACTTTCAACTACAATGGAAGGAGACCATGGAGGTTCATCATCTCAATCTCAGAAGGGAAAGGAAATAGTAAATCTGTATGAGAACCCCAATATTCAATCCATCAATAATGAGATCGAGCACCTTCCAACATCCAAAATACAAGGAAGTACAGATGTAATTTCTTCTAAGATTTAAGAAATTTGTACTCTAAAATCTTCTATTTTCAATAAATATTTTGAGAATTTTACTCTTCCGTCAGTAGAATTGTATGTAAAATGTAAGCACTGTAATGCTTCATATAAATTCCAAGTCGGCGGCGGCTATGGGTTATTGAGATAACACGTAGAAATAGAGCACCCGACGAAATATGAACTCGACTGTTCTCAGATATAATTATTTAGATTTTCTTCCATTATCTGTAGTATTAATTTTGATTTATTTTTATATTCCAATAATAACTTAAAAGAATCATTAATTAAATCGATCTGTTTCCATAAAACAACTTTCTTTTAGTTTTGGATTTAAATACACATTTGAAGATTTTTATAAAGAATATTGTTGGTGCGATTAGAACTAACGGTCTAACTCAGGTTTTGATGAATGATAAAGTATGTTAAGTTAGTTTCGTTGTGATATAATACTTTGACTGAGTATACAGGAGAAGTCCAAATAGGTCGACAGACTGACCGGATATCTGTCACGAAGCCTGGCTAGGTCAACGGACCGACCGGATAGCTGATATGAAGCCCAGCTAGGTCAAAGGGTCGATTGGATAGCTGGCACGAAGTCCAACTAGGTCGACGGGCTGACCGGATAGCTGGCACGAAGTCAGACGGGTCGACGGGTTGACCGGATGTCTGGCAGGTAAGTTAAGGTAAGTCACTGGAGGGGAGTGACTTGGTGAGGACGCGTTCCCAATTAAGGAACTTAGGCATCGATCTAACTTAGAACCATTTCAGAAATCTAAGTTGAGATCGTGACTAAATTTTGGTCTCGGGAAGACAGAATCTAATTACTACCTTTTTTACTATAATTGTGCTAACACTTTGTTTGGCAGGGTAGTGTAATTTGTATTTGTCTCGGACTAACATTTTCTTACAGGAAGTTGATGTGCTGGAAAATGGTGGTTCGAGCGCCTGGAAGGGATCCGGGCACTCGGAGCTGGTGCAGACACCCAAAAGGGATCCCAACGCCCCGAATACAAAATCTATCTCATCGCAAACGTGGAGCGCACTGGTTGGCTGGGCCTACATCACACTCCAGGTGCCCAAAAGGGATCCAGGAGCCCGGAGCACTCCTATAAAAGGAGTCTTCCTCCAGAGCTATGAACAACAACTTCTTCTACGACTGCTCTGTTGTGCTCTGCTCCTGCGGCGCTGTGAGACTCCTCCGACAACTTGTGATTCAACTTATTTTTCTATATTATCGGTATTGTTTTAATTATTCTTGTACTTAAGTTTGTAATATCTTGCGAATTATTAGTGATTACCCAACGAAAGCACTCGACGAGTGCAAGTCTTGGAGTATGAGTCGACGAAGGCTCCGAACCAAATAAAATTGGTTTGTGTTAGTGTTGTGCCTTTTATTTTTCCGCTGCGTACTCGATTTAATAATGAATTTATTAACAATCATTATTCACCCCCTAGTGAACTCTACGATCCATCAAGTGGTATCAGAGCAGGTACCGCTTTGATTTAGTGCAACCACCAATCAGGCAGAAGGGGTGAAATTTTATTCTCATTTTTTTGGGGATTAAATTTTTCGATATAATCCAAACTGGTATCGTTACCTTTTTGGAAATATTTTTTTTTATTGCAAATTAAACTAAACTGGTACAACACCAATTCAGTCCTAAATTTTATTTTTCTCCCACACTGCTAATCCAAGACCTAGTCTTGGGATTTTTTTGCTTGTTTCGTTTGTGTGCAAGAATTATGGCCCAAATCGAGGGATTTAGCACCATCCGTCCTCCTCTATTCAACGTGACAACTTTCCCTACTGGAAGAAGCGAATGGAGGTCTACCTAAAAATTGACTTCGACTAATGGTTCATCGTCACCAGAGGCTATAAAGCTCCAGTTAACAACTCTGAAAATCCATTGAACCTAGAACAGTGGAATCCAGACATGAAAAAGAAAGCCCAGATGGACTTCAAAGCCCTCAACACATTGGAATGCGGGCTAACGGAGGAAGAACTGAACCAAGTGGACCCACATGAAATATTAAAAGAACTGTGGGACAAACTCATCGAACTACACGAGGGGACGAGCTGTTGGTAGCTACGCGGAAAACCTCATGGTTCCACTGTACAAAATTTTGTACATGATCTGAACCTTTCCTAAC
>JBBMJZ010000010.1:6607254-6624450 GCA_037833815.1 Zingiber zerumbet | reverse complement strand
TTGCATTTTCTTTAGATCCTAGATTTAATTAGATATTTTACACAAAATATTAATTTTGGATTATGATGCATTAATTCTCTTTAAAGATTTTTCTTCTTATGATCCTGCTAATATTATACAAAATATTAGAAATAATTTATATGAAATTTATAAAGATTAGAGTTTAAAAAATTGATTAGAAATATTTGAAACATAAAATATCAGTAGCAGTAATAATTTAAAACTTACCACGAGTATCCGCAACTTCAAAACAGGAACTTGAGAATTATTTTATGATTTTTTTTTATTTTAGTGAAACAAAAAAGCCGGCCAGATTTCAATATTCTTCGGTGGTGGTTGCAGAAGGCTCAAAATTTTTCCATCCTCCGTCATCGCAAAAGAAATTCTAGCTTATTCAAACTCAATTGTTGTTGTAGAAGAGACGTTTAGTTTCGGAGGTAATATATTGGATGAACGATTTACTTTGTCTCCCGACTTTTTGGTACCATAAACATTACTTGATGATTGGATGAGAGCTGCAAAAAGAATACAAGGAATGCAACATACAAATGACGAAGTAGAAGACTTTGATATCGAAGGAACTAACACTATAGGAATGAGAAATGTAAATGAATAATAACTCCACTTCCTAAGATAAAACGGGTAAAACGATAACCGAACTACATGGATTTTGATTCTCCTATATCGTAATGGTACGCCTTCGAGTAAATTGGATAGGGCTTTGGTAAACTCACATTGGTTAATGGTAGATTATGATGCTTATGTGGAGTTCACAGTCCTTGAATGTCTTTCAGACCATGCTTGCGATATTGTGCATACCTTAATCCGAGATCGAGTCCCCCAATCGACCCTTCAAGTTTTTCAACATGTGCATACTACATGGGGATTTCCAAAGAGTGGTGGCAGAATCATGGGCTGCTCCGGTTATAGGAAGTGCGCAGTTTGTGCTCAAGAAGAAGCTTACTCGGTTAAAATGTACATCAATTTGTGGATTTACTCTTAATGTACGTTTGGAGACATCTATATATATTTACCTTACCAAAAAAAAAAAAAAATAACAAACAAGATAATATCAGGATCCCTTATGAAGTTTGCTACTGTGGTACACTAAGACATGATTACCCTTCCCCACAATTCTTCTTGACTTGCTGAATAAAATAAAAGAGGGCAAACTACCTGAACATGATGTGATTTGTCAAGAGAAAGGTTGCTGTAGGTGATGGAAAACACTTCCATATAGCTACAAATGATTCTTATTCACCCGGGATTACTGGAAATAGAGAACAGTTTAGAAATCATCTTTTTAAAATCGTAACACATATAGAGGGAGAGGCGAGGAAGGAGGGGGTTCATGGCTCTGGGAAGGGAAGACTCCCACACTACTGGAAGAGAGGAAGAAGAGGAACAATGACAGGACGCACGGCAATGGGATGCTATAGGCGAAGTTGATTCTTGTTGCTACCAACATGCTGCTGAGCAGATAATGGTGGAATATTATGGTGACAGGCAATGGCTAGCGTGTGGTTTTTTGACGTGGCATGGGCACATGGAGGTGGTGGCAAGGTTTTGCATGCATGAGAATAAAAAACAGGGCTTAGTCAAATCAATTCACCGGCCTAGTTTAAATTAGTTCAACTGTAACTCCAAAACAAATCAGATTCAAGTTCATTTAAACCCATAGTGAATTTAAATGGTGTCTCATCTGGCCTGATCCTTAAATAGATTATCTAACAGTAAACCCATATTGGTCCTAAAAGCCCTAGGTCATCATTTAACATCTTGGTTCAGTTGTAAAACCTTTATAACAGTTTACCCCTAATTAACCCCTCTAAACCCTAAATAAGCTTCTAAATATAACAAAAGCATCAATTAAGTATGTGGAACAATTCACTTCATTAATACCCATTGCGCATAAGTCCTTTCCACAAATTCGACCCTTGTAGATTACAGACTTGCTTGCATCAAATACAAGTTTAAAACAATGCTTCTTAAGCAAGTTATTAGATACCAAATTCCTCCTTCCATTGTGAACATACAAGATATCATTCAATTTAGAATCTTTCCCATTGAGAACTCAAATTCCATTGTGCCTCTTCCTTGTTTGGAATGTTTTCCAAGTTTCCGATGTCGATAATGCCATCTTCTATTGACTCTAATTTGTTAATCCTTGCACACATGTATTGTGACCCAGAGTCCTCAACAAGATGAAGCATCTATGACTATATCTGCCACAAAGATTATTACAGTGAGTTCTCTTTGGAAGAGTTGAAGGTTTTCCTTTTTTCTTGGATTGACACTCTCTTAAAGTGACTTTCTTTAGCACAAAAGATAGAAATGCTCATTCTCTTATTATTTGGACCTTCCTTAGAGGATGGTCCATCCTCTTCTTGCTTTCATCAAGAGCTTTGAGCACATTTTCCTCTCCATTACAACTACCTTAGATTTGTCTTACTTTCAACCTCTAATATTCCTCTTTGATTTGTGGGGTATTACCCCTCTTTAAAAAATTTCATTCTTTTTGTTTTTTAAAAATATTTCAAAGAAGGTGGAAGTTTGTCAATAATGGATGTCACTATGGAGGGTTCATCCGATCTTATTTTATTCTCTTTTTGTCATTCAAGAATCCTTTGCAACTTGTGGAATTGTTACATGACACTTCGTTTATCAACCATATTGAAAATTTATGAACTTTTTTTACTTTGCCTATTCTTGGATATTACCTTTACTAGAGCATCCTTAATGTTCCTTAAGTCTCTCCATTAGGATGATTTCTTTCATCTCCTTGATTGTCAAGAGGACCAGCTTCTATAGCAAAAGATTAAACCTTAGATTGTTAGAATTATGGTTGCCATTGGTTGGAATAATGACTCGTCAACTCGTAGCTATTGATTATCTCAAAACATGTAGTCACTTTTCCTAAGGTTCAATTCACTTCAATTGTCTAAGGTCCAAAAAGTTCCTCTTGGATAGAAGTGATTGTATGCTTTTCTACAACTTGCACTACTAAGGAAGGTCCCATGATCCACTTGAGTCTGAAACAACGTGGTCAAAATTTCTACTTGACTCTGAAACAAAAGTGGTCAAAATTTGCTTATTGAAGCGTTAATTCAGTGATTGATGCTCCGTCTGCAAAGTGCATCAAGGAAATGCCACATTATGCCACGTCAACATTGTATAGTACATGTGCTAACGGGCAAAATAAAATATGGGAACCACATAAGCATTTGTCACACACAACCATGCATCCACGTGATGCAGCGCATTGCACCGCTTATATGCATAGCATATAACTCCTTTTGACATTACCTAACCATGTGCTTTAGCTCCATTAATTCCACCTTTTTCACGACATAACCTTAATCTTATGGTTACATCTTTATTTAAATGTATTAAACGCTTTCGAAATCTAGACGCGAGACTAAAATTTTCTTTAGCTTCAAAGTTTATTTTTTCCTTCTCCATGTTTTGACATTGAATTGTTAGTTTGTTTGAATGTAACTTAGTAACTAGGTGTTCATTATTTTTGTGTTTTTGGATTATGGCTTTCTAAATTGACATCAATATTAAGACTAGATGGTTAAAGAAAACTTCAATAGTGGTCTCTTGTCTACCAATATGATCAATATTAAGACTAGAAACTATATTGATACGACATAATACAATATGGAAATTATATTGTTCTGGTCAAGGACCGGACTGAAACTCTAGCATGGCTTGAAATTTAAAATTACTTAAATCTCAATCAACAATAATTTTTCTTAATCAGACCTATGACACTTGTACCGATGACACTTAGAGCTATTGTGCTTGATCTAGTTAGTGGCTATTAAACAATAGTAGTAAGGTTGGACAATCCTTATTGTGACAATTTTAGCAAGAGGAGGTTGAGAAATTTAAGTTAGAATCCAAATGATCCCTGTTCTGGTGCATGTGCTATGATTCAAGCTAGGATCTACAAAAAGTTTACTAAATCCATGAGTTCTCCAAATCTACCTAATTTGACCCAATTTCAACTAAGCTCATCCATTTTCACTCTTGACTCCACCTATTTCTAGGCAATTTCTCTATATCTAAGTTTTTAAAACTTCACCAGCATTCTTAGTGAGATAGCCAAATTCGTGGGAATATCACTTCAACTCAAGTAGTCCCTATTGCTATTAGTGGGTCTTGACAACCATATTCTGGATGACTTTGGAGATAGCTAATGGGACATTAATGGCACTTATTTCTCTTCTACTACATAAACTGGAGATAACTGATGGAATATCACTCCAATAACAAAGCATAAATCTTGTCTAGTTGCAGGGAGGTACATAAGATTCCTAAATAGTTTGTAGGAACAATTGACGTGTCAATAGTTTGTAGCCAAATACTATATTTTCCTCTTGTATAAATCTCGTTTATATTTCCTCAGAACAAGAACAGTCTGTTAGGAATTCTAGGCTATATAATGTCTCCTAGGAAAGTACAGGTTGTCTTAAATCTGCAATAACAAATTGAGCTTCAAAATTTTTATTCACTTCCATAATTTTCTACTATATAACTACACTAAATAAAATATTATTCGCTTACACAATGAGAACGACTGTCACATGATATGTTTTCTGCATAATTATGGCATGATTACAACGTGTCTGTAATGAAGTCCACCTGGTTTTGGAACCTCTCATCATGCACATACCATCAAGGTTTCTGAATATAGACATCCTCAATCAAACTACCTTGTAAGAAGCATTTTTGAATATCCATCTAGATACTCTGCAAACTAGTCAAACACGAGAAAAGAGAATGCAAATGTAAATGGCTTGAGCCACAGGTCGAAGAATCACAATATCATCAATGCTATAATTTTGAGTGAAGTCCTTATATATTGTGAGCAATTTTATTAGTGCTCCCTTACAAGATTCATATGATTTCCATTGACTTATGCTTAATAATCACTTTTTTATAATTGTTTTATTTGTATTTTCTAAAAGGTTTCTCTCCATAACTAAATGATCAATTCTCGTTGTAACCTAAACAAAATTCCGTCTCTTGCAACAATGAACAGGTCAAGCCTTGGGACAATAGTTCTCATATATTTCACGCTGGCAATCAACCAAAGAGTCAAAGATTAATTTCAGACCTGTTTCAACCTTAGTTTTATTGTTTGAAGGGGCCAGCAAGATAACACATGAAGCCATTTATTCCCACAGGGATGCTCATAAACGTGCGCTCACTTCTTTTCATCTTGTCAGTTGCATTGA
The DNA here is from genome assembly GCA_037833815.1 of Zingiber zerumbet. Lineage (NCBI taxonomy): Eukaryota > Viridiplantae > Streptophyta > Magnoliopsida > Zingiberales > Zingiberaceae > Zingiber > Zingiber zerumbet. The sequence continues at coordinate 6,619,204 of JBBMJZ010000010.1, read as the reverse complement.
TCATTGAAGTTGAAGGAAAAGTAAACACACTGCAACATTGTATACATATTTGTGTGAGAGATGTCTGCTAGAATCACTACTGTAGTGATCATTCTGAATTCAGTTTTTAGAAGTCGTGTGGATTTGAAAATGTTAAATCAGTAGGATTATTGGTGATGTCAGTTTCCAGTACGAGCTTTTGCTACTCGTGTCCTTCAAAAATTGTCTATTTAGTAAACTCTCAATCTTCTTTTATGGTTTCCAGCACTATATCCTCATGTTAGCACATGCTTCCTTTCTTATTTATTTTCACTATATATTTGACACTGTTGATCCGACATGTACATTTTTTTTACTAATCTTTGTATTGAATTTGCATTCGGGCAAGGATTTGATAAGAATTTGGGGTTATCTATCTATGTTAGTGATTGTGCCATAAAGTAGTATGATTGTAAAGGGATCACTATAAAATGTAATTGCTTAATGAAAGTATATTTTATCCATAATTTAACAAAAGTTCCTAACAGTATTGTTGTTTCGGAGTAGAATAAAGATAGATGTGAGATGCTCCTAAAACTAAAAGGTGATATTATTGAAATAATTAGTAGTCTTGAGAACATGCTATATTTTGTATATGGTAACATTAAATGCTCTCAAGAATATAGACACTAGGATCATTAGACTAGCATGCAAGTAGATTGTCATAGATTACTTCTACACAATGTTCACGAGAATCCATTTAATTGTTCATATAGATTAGGGGTGAGAAAAAATAATGAAAATTTAATATATTGTATACATCGTATCGAAATATGATTTAATGGTATATTAAAAATTTTGGTACGGTATTATATTGTATTGAATTTTTTAGTATTGGTATTATATTTATATCAAAATTTATAGTATACCATACTAATATTGAAATTTTACTATAATCGATATGAAATTTATAGCATACTAAAAATTTAGTATATTGAATTTTTAATACGGCATCAATATGAATTTTTTAATATCAAATTTTTTGATATGGTATACAGTATATGGTTTAGGATTTGGTATATCATACCAAACTACTCTTAATATAGACAAGTGTAATTAATCCCTATGCTGGTTGTGATGCATATTAATTAGGGGTACTGAGTGGGTAAGTGTAAGTTACTTAACAAAGTATTATATGTTGCAATAATAGAAGTCCTAAAAATTTAGGGGTGATCATATGCTTGATAAGCAGAAATCCCAGGTCAATGTCAAAATTGATTAAATATTTGACATATGATCTGAAAGTAAACTTAGTAATGCAAAGTTCCAGAGAAAAGTAATCTTGGTAGTTTTTATTCATACAAAAATGAGTATGAGAGCATCTGTATAAATGGGGTTTACCATGTACTACATTAGGCATGGACTAAACCTTATAATTGACTTGGTCAAAAATAATAACCAACCGCTGAAGCTTGAGCCAATTGGTCAATTAACTTTGGATTAATGAAAAGGGAATAAAATATTTATGTTTGTCTTTGGTTGTAATCTAGTCCACCAGTTAGTCAAATATTAACAAGTCAATTTAAGAAATAATTTTGTTGTCACAGCAAAACAATTTGTTAATATGGTTAATGATTTTAAAACTTTTATAGAATAGTCAACTGATAGAGCATTGAATCAATTGATGATGCAGCTTTGTAATTGCAATAGAACAGTTAGATGTTACAACTGCATCAATCTAGAAGCTTTAGAAAAATTAGTTGATTGGTGACAGATGTAGTCAACTAATGTGACTGGCAAAGTCAGATTGGAAGCTCCAATCTCAAATAGTTGGTTGTACTAACACAGAAAAGAAATTTCGAAGGCTAGATGAAGGCTTGATCAAGAGCTATATAAAGGGATTAAGTGGCTAAAACTATTTAAAATGTTTATACATGGTTATTTTTCTCAAGTTTCACTCTATTCTTTTAACTTCTCTCGTGTCAATTTTTTTTTTTTTTTTTTGGTAAGAAGAGATTTTTTAGGAGGTTTTTCCATCCGTGGAGGGTATCCAAGAAGAATAACATGAGTAGAATTGTGTGAAGTGACTCGGTAGAAAGTCAAAAGTTGTAGAATAGGAGCTATCGTACATAATTCTTTGTTAGCATTGCTTTTATATTTGTCTTGCATTGTTATTTGTTTTTATGTTGTTTCTTTTTGTTGTATACTAACCCTATTGTAGAAGTTAAATAATAAGCTATTCACCCCCTAGCATCTATTTTAATCCTATAATTAGTATCAAAACCTTGTTCACTTCCAAAGGACTAATTGCCTAAGGAAGTCTGCTGTGATGCAAGAATTTGGTACAATGCCACCTCCTGAATTTAATGAGCAAAGTCAGAGGGTCTAGGTGACCTAGCTAGGTCAGGATGACTAGAGTAGCTTCCAGGCGATCGATAGAAGATGTTATCTAGTAATTCGAACGAGATGGGTCAAGATCAGATTTGACTAGCCCCTAAGCTATTGGAGGACCTCCAGGCAACCAGAGAGTCTCTAGGTGATCAGAGAGCGTGGATGAAGTTATCTATTGAACGTTGCCACCACGTCAGCAGCTTGCAAGTGACCAGGGAGGCTCCATTCAACCGGAGCTTGCCACGTCAGCAACAAAAAGGGTGCTATATAATTGGCCTTAAGGCAGAGCTTTCATATCATCCCTTTCCATCTTGGTGTTACTCTTCTCGTAATCCTTGTGCTCTTGTGCTTTCTGTGTTGTGACAACGACACACTGTAATTTCTCACTTCAATTCCAATCGGCAACACCTAGTGTATAATCTTTCATTTTTCTTGTACTGCCATACTTGTGTTTTTTGTGTGCTTAATTTTTAGATTCTTTTACGGTTAGGTTTTTCCACCTCTAGAGGATTTCTAGAAAGGAGAAATTAGAAATAAGAATCATATTTTATAATTATTGTGTATGACTATCTCTGCTTTGATTGATAAACTACTAAATAAGTTTTGTATGTTCAATAGTTGATCCAATATTTTGCATGAATTATTTTATTTCACTTAATTAAATTTGTACCAAGTTAGATTTTAAATTATTTCTGCTATGCTTTTTTGTTTATTCAATTATTTTTGAAAATATTAATTAGTTTGTAAAATTTTTGAAAATATTTTATTCACCCCTCCCCCTCTAGTGTCGAGTTCAATCCTACATTGACTAAGGGTTTCACTAGGATTCCGAAGTCGAGATCGAATAGTTAAGTAACTGTCAAACCTTATTGTGCTTAATTATCATATTCTGCGCTAGTCTTATTTTGTAGGGTTCGGTATACTGATCGAGCCAATTGGTGGATTGAAAGGCATGGTTCAGTTAACCCTATGCTGAGGTGTCAACTGAGATGTCCTATGTGTTGATGTGGCATCCAAGGTGGACAAGATAAGTCTTGGATGACAAACATGACACGGGATAAGGACCATCTGGCTGACATAACATAGGGATAAGAGTTGACCTGCTGACATGCCAAAAGTCATGGTCAAGGATAAGGAATGCATAGCTAACGTGGCAGGTAATCAACGTCAAGGCACTAACGAGGAGGAAAGTCACTAGTAGAAGGCTAGATTGGTAGATCAATCCTATAGATCGGTCGGTCGATAAATTGCATCTAAATATGATTTCGAGGATATCGGTGATCGATAGGGTGGATCAGTAGACCGAACCTAGTCTATAATGGAAAGCTCGACTAGAGGCTTCAAAACATCATTGTGATACGCCTTCTCACTCTCATTTTGCTCCGAAATCTTGATACAATGCCACTGTGCTACTCTGATAACAAAGCAACCCCCGAGATCTCTTTTTGTCAGTATATTTGCACTTTCATTTCATCTTCGTGCTTTAAACTCTAAGGAATGGTAAACTTGTTACTATTCGTCATTGTTTACAAAGAGACGAATCTCTTTCTCCTCGGAGAAAGAGATTAATTGTGGATTGCCTAATTAAAGAGATCAATGATTGCGAGTCTTGGATTAACAGTCTGAGACTGTGAACCAAGTAAAATAAAACTGTCTTAGTATTATGTTTCTACTGTCTATCTTTGAAAAAAAATAAAATAAATGAGTAAGCGACGTGTGTTATTCACCCTCTAGCATTTCTTTCGATCCTACATATGAAGTATTAAGGAATATTTTGATTATTAAATTAGATGAATTATTTTTTGAGTTTGAAGTTTAAATTGCAGGAAGAAGCTAACCATATTTGAAAGGAAAAGGGCTTAACTTTAATGGTGGAAAAAAATCCAAGAATGGGGAAGAATCATCTTTATCTAATTTTAGGAGTGAATTCAAATCAAAAGTGATGTATCTGCAATCAAAATATTTCACTTTGTAAAGAAATTTATGAGAAGGGATAAAAATTTCAATAAGAAAGACATTTAAAGAATCTTCAGGAATTAAAAAACAACCAAAAGAAAAAGTTAATATGGTCTAAATCTTCTGTAATATATTTTAAATGTAACATTAAGAGACATTATGAGTATGAATGCTTAGAATTAAATAAGTAAGAAAAAAAAAGTAGAAAACAAGATATTAAAGACTACTTGGGATGAAACTTTATTTGATTCATCTAATGAAGATAAGTCAAATAAAGAAAGAAAAAATGTAGCTTTATGGGAGTTGACAATCTAGTTGAAAGCTCTTGTGATGAAAGTTCTTCCACCCATGGAAACTCATCCTCTAGGGATAGTGAGGGCTACATTTATCGAACTTAGATAATTGTATGAAACTATTACCAATTTGACAAATTCTCTTTCTACATCTAAGGATAAGAATAAATGTCTTTAAAAAGAACTTAAGCCACTTAGAAAAATTAGTTTAAACTCAATTTTCATAATTCAAGAACATTACTCTTTAAAAAATGATAAATTTTATGAAGAGAATGGATCCTTAAAGTTGCAAATTGAAGATATATCTTGAAAATTTTATGTCCGGCTCCAAAATGATCTTTGGAGACCATGTCATTTATAATAGAGCATGGATATGTTTTAAGACGAGAAAAAAAATTTTCATATGTTTCATTAATGACTAGAAGTGCACCCTTTTTGTCTTATATCAATACTAGTAGTTTCACTAGATCTGAAATTGTTCAATCTTGAGTTCCCAAGCTATGTTTTGTTAATCTAATCGACCCAACATTTTTTGGGTACCAAAAGATCCAAGTTTTCTATGTACAAATTAATAAAACTCATTCCAATAAATGGATTATTGATACATAAGCAATGATATAAGTTTTCTACCTTAAAGTACTAGACCATAGAAGCTGTATCATTTGGAAATACTGGGTGCATGTGTTAAAAATTATTGGTATTGTTAATATTGAACTTGCTTCCAATTTTATTATTCATAATGTACTTCTTGAGAAAACATGAAAGTTAATTTACTTAGTATTGGTCAACTTTTTATAGCGGCTATCGTGCTGGCCCTGGGACGGATTGGCGGGGGCGCTGGGGGCGAGCGTATTCGCCTTTTTGCCACTATAAGATAAATATTGAATTTTATTCAACCTAGTGTTTAATTAAACATGTTGACCATGATAATCCTTATTAGTAGGTAAAATGAATGAAAATGATTATGTTATTGGCATTATTGGATGTCATATCTTTTAGGGTCTAATTATGATGCTCAACTATATTTAAGAGTATTAGGCATGGTATATTGTGGTGTAATCTCATACTTAGCAAGTAATTTGTAAAAGGTCAGACACATTGTTCACTTGATCCATTATATCGATCATAATATTCACCTCTAAGATTGAAATTAGCGAACTTAATTTTCTTACCTAGTTGATTTTCAACTTCAGCTTTGAAAATTTTGAACACATATAAATATTGTGATTTCTTATGAATAAGATATAAATAGCTGAATTGAGAGTAGTCATCTATGAAGTTAATAGAATATGTGTATCTATTCTAAGATGACTTAGGGAATGATCCATAAATATCCGTATGTATTAGTTTCAAAACATCATTACATATGCTTGACCCCTTATTTTTTTTTAGTGGTCTTCCCGTTAACACATTCTATACAGACATCAAAGTTTAACATGTCAAGAGAATTGCGAATTTCATATGACATTAACCTTTCTAGTAGGAGTCATTGAAGATTCCAAATCAAGTAAAACCAATCATGTTTTAATTTCTTAGTTCTTTTTCTTAATCTTTTTCCTTCTGCTACGTACTGATTTCCAAAATTGAAAAAGAAAAGTTTTTAAAAACGTGATTCACCCACTCCTCCCTCTCACATTCTATATGATCCTATAATTAGTATCAGAGTGGACACTGGTGCAGCCACCTTTTTAAATATTTCTTTTTTGTTATTTTTATTTTTTTATTATCAATCAGAATCAGTGCAATCACCCCTTCTAATCCTTTTTTTTTCTTTCTTGGCTTTTTATTTCTCGAATTTAATGCAACACCACTTAACTTAATGTCATTTTCATATTACTTTACTTCTGCACTACTAATCTAAGAGCTAATCTTGAAACTTTGCCTTTCTGTTATTCATCTTTTTTTGCAAGATTCTCTCATATAAATGGCCCAAAGAGAAAGATATAGCAATGCTCACACTCCACGTTTTAGCGAGGATGACTTCCCATATTGGAAGAGAAGGATGGAGGTCTACTTGAAAATCGATATCGATCAGTGGTTCAGCAGACAATGAGTGTACAAGGCTCCAAAAGATGATGCAATTGGTGTGCCACTTGACCGAGAAAATTAGAACCAGAATATGAAGATGGTCCAAATCAACTCAAAGGCACTAAACACTCTCTAATGTGGGCTTACAAAGGAGGAACTCAATCAGGTTAGACCATTCGAAAACTTGAAGGAGCTCTGAGACAAGATGGTTGAGATACACGAAGGCATAAATGAGACTAAGGTAACAAAGCATGATTTATTGTTAAATAATTTACTTAACATAAAAATGAAGGATGAAAAAATAACAAGTCAATTGCATGTGAGGATAAAGAACATTCTCAACGAACTCCACCTGATCGGCCACCAGATGGAGAACAGGGACGTTATAAGATATGTCTTAAACTCATTTCCTTAAAATGCACTATGGGCATCTATAGTAGATGCTTATAAAGTTTCGAGGAACTTTTCTAAATTAAAATTAGATGAGTTTTTATGTGAATTAGAATTGCATGAACAAACTAATTCTAAACAGGTTGAGAAAGTTGTAGCTTTCCTTGTAGGTTCTTCCGAGAAGGTGAAGATGAAAGCCTGAACCAAACAAGAGCCAGACATTGAGTCTGACTTAGAATCAGCCAAAGAAGAACAACTAGTAAATTTGGTAAGAAAGATGTTCACTAGAAAGAAGAAAAATTTCTATCTACAAAAGATATTGAAGTCTACAACCAACAATGCAAAGTCAAACATCACCTTCTTTAACTATAACAAAAATGGTCACTTCAAGCACAAGTGTCCAAATTTGAAGGAAGACAAGTCTAAGAAGGCAAGAAGGAAGAAGGTGCTCAAAGTCACCTGGGATGAATCTTCTTCGAAAGAATCAGATGCTGAAGAACTAAAGCATACAAGCCACCTCACACTGATGGCAACCGGGCTCGAGTCAGAAAATGATTTAGGCCAAGAAGATGAGTCCGAGTATGAATCAAGCCACAAATCTGTATCCACTTCTGAAGGTTCTAATGAGGTAGAACTTATTTTCACTGTAAAGTTTTTAAAAATAATTATATGTTTAAGTAAAAAATTAATTAAATCTAAAGAACAAGTTAAATTTCTCCTTAAGGATAATCAAGACCTTAAGAGACAACTTAAGCTAGACTCCTTAACTGAACAAATTCAATATGAAAACTCAACTCAAGTTGTAAAACTTGAAGAAAATTCCATATTGAAATGTGAAGTTGAAAAATTTAGAGGACTTTTAGAAAAATTCACCACAAGATCCAAGTATCTAGATATGATACTAGGATCCCAAAGAGTTGTATACAATAAGTTTGGACTCGGATACAAATCCAGCTCAACTAATAAAACATGTATTTTACTTGTTAGTCAAAATAAAAAATAAACCAAGGCATGAGTTCTGAAAGCTTACCTAACCAAGTAAGTAGGACAAAATCAATACTATGTACCTAAAAGTGAAATTCATTACTTAAATACAAAATAAAGATTCTATGATTCAAGGGGAGACACCAAATTAGTTGGAACTTCAAGAACATAATCTACCCACTTGGGTAATTAGGGCTAGATAGGAAAAAGATAATTTGACTTTTATCCAACATGTTGATACCCGGAGGTAGTTTTGATGTGGTCAACCGAGTTAAGTTAGGTCTTGTGTTTGTTTGATGCCTTGTGTCTAAGTGTACAAGAATTTAGAAGCATAGGAGGTCGAGTGAAAGACGCAGCTAGTGAGAAAGACAGCATGGGAGAGAGCCGATAGGCTTGGTGCGTCTGAGGGATGAGGACTTGTAGAAGAGTATGCTGACAGATGAGAAGGAGGAACATGGTGTTCCGAGGGATGAGAAGCCAAAGCGGAAGGTTGCTCAAGAAGACCAAAAAATGGGTTCAGGTAAGCCCTATTCTGGATGGCTGAAATCACCCAAGTGAGCGGAGCCGGAAGGGGAGAAACCGGATAGTCAACAGGTTGTTGACTGTCCAGCCTGGTCCAGGCTCCCGGACCCCGAGGTAGCCAGGGAGCCACAGGTTCATGCCCTAGTCAAGTTAGTTCAGCCCGGTCTGGGTGCCCAGACTTGGTCCAAGCGCTCGGACCATAAAGTTTATCTTTTACCGAGCTGTCATGATCCGTTGCATCATGGATAAAATAGTATCCACACTCAGGTGCCCGGAACCCTTCCAAGCGCCCGGATCCCTTCCAAGTGCCCGGATCAGGGCTATAAATATAGTCCTTATCCCAGTAGTTAAGAATCACATGTACACAAGTTTCGTTACTACTCTACTGCTTTGATTGTATGCTTCCAATACTTGTAAGAGGCTTTTTCACCTACCATGAAAGGAGAATTTGATTAGTGCTTCAAAGTCTTGGAATACAACCTTTCCAGTTGTGACAAAGTAAAATTGGTAGCCTCTTTCTTTTAATTAGTTTATCAATTCTTTTTAAACAAGTGCTTTAATATTTTAAAAGATTGAGAAAGATTTTATTTTTTTTAAGGGAAATTCACCCCCTTTTGCAAAAGAAATGGTATTAAAGTGGTATTAAAGTCAAGCTCACTTTAAAATAACTAACCACCATCTGAAGCAAAAGAAATGGCCAGATCCAGCATCTACCCACTAAAATTTGAGTGAGACTTCGCAACATGGAAGAAGCTCATGGAGGTATTCTTCAAAACTGACTTCAAAATTCTATTAATTATAAAATATAGTTTTGTAGCACCTACGGATCAGCACGGAGCCGAGAAAGAAGTATATACATGGACGAAGAAGGAGCAAGCTAACTTTGTGGATAATGGAAAAGCAGAGTTTCATCTGCTTAGTGTTCTTCCGCCGCAGGAGGTCAGCCGGATCGAAAGTTACAACTCCACCAAAGATCTCTGGTAGAAATTCCTGGAGCTTCATAAAGGTACTTCGGAAGCCAAACTGGCAAAGTGGGACATCCTCCGAAATCAACTAACGAACCTTCAGATGAACAAGGGAGAGAAGGTAGCCCAACTCTATGCAAGGATCAAAGACCTGATCACCCAGCTCAACAACCTCTGAGAAAAGATAACAAATCATGACTCTATAAAGTACGCACTTGATACTTTTCTGAGAACACAAGAGTGGCCAGCTTTAGTAGATGCTTACAACATCTTAAAGGACCTCGTAGCAAGTACCCTTGAAAATTTGTTTTCAACTTTTAAACTTCATGAGTCTCACTGTATAGATTCTCAAGAAGTAGAAAAATTAAATAATATTGCTCTAAAAGCCAAGAAGGATGAATCAGACACCAAGACCTCCTTCAACGATGATGAAATAGCATATATAGTAAGAAAATTGAAAAAAAATTAAAACTAATAAGTTTAATTAAGTATAGGCAAAGAAAAGAAGAGCAAGGAAGATAAGATGCTATAACTATAATAAAGAAAGATACATCAAGGAGGACTTCCCAAAGATGAAGAAGAAGGATGACAAGAAAGAACCAAGTACAATAACAAAGCACAAAAACATGAAGGTGATTTGGGACAAATCGTCATTAGAATATGATTTGGATAAGTATGTTAGACTTGCACTGATGGCAAGTCACCAGGAGGGGAGCATAGATGAAAGGGGAGGCTCCTCAGAAGAAAGTTACAGCGAGGAGGAAGAAACAAGCTTCAAAGTAGATCTGGTAAGTAAGGTATATTTACTACCCCCTGACCAGTTATATTCAGATATTAAATCTATAACTAGATCGTTATATAAGCTAAAATGAAAAATAATAATTTTAAAAAAGGAAGTTTTTGAATTAAAAATAATATTAGCAAATACATGCCCCTTAGAAATGTATGATAAATTAAAAGATGAAAATAAAAAATTGAAGGACTAAATTAAAAAATTAATAAATTTTGCATGTGATAATCAAAATACCTGAAAACATTATAGAAGTCTAAATTGATATCTTAAATATCATAAGGGCCAAATTAAAAAAAAATATCATAAAAATATGTACCCAAGAAATTTTCTGTTAACCAATAGGGAAAATTTTATTTTGGGTCCCCAGATCTGGCTTAGTCTAAAAATAAATGATTATGCATGTTTTATATTTAGAAATATGAATTTCGCTTTTAAAATTAAGTTCATATGCTTACTTTTCATATTTTCCCTTGAAATTTTTTCTTCTATTGCTAGAATGGAAAATCTCTTAGTATTAAATTTTTTAAAATTTTTCTTTGATTTAAAATTATTTTACAAAGTTTTAATTGAAAAGTCATAATTTAAAATTTAAAATGTTTTGGATATGTATTTTTACAAACCTAATTTTTAGAGAATTACCGTTATATTTTGAATAACAATAAAAATCAACATGATTTTTAGATGAATAAAACTATTTTTAAATATTTATTTTCATAAAGAATTATATCTATTTTAAACATTTTTTCGTACAATCCTTCTTTTTGAAATTCTTATCCAAATTTTTTATAGTGATAGATCTCTTGAAATTCTGTTTGAAAATATTTTTTTCTCTAAATTTTTTATAAACAATAAATTTTCTATGGATTAATTAACAAAAATTTTATTTTTAAAGCTAAAAAATCTTGAAAGCTTATCTTTGAAAATTATAATTTTTCAATTGTAGTGCATTTTATTATCAATATTTAGAAAGATTTAGAAATTTATTTGTGTAAAAATCTAATTTTAAAATTTAACTTGCAAAAACTATGGTTCTACATAATATAATTTTACAAATATGATTCTTAAATCTGGGAAAATTAAGATTTGTTATAAAATTATTTTGTAAAAGTTTTTCTTTGACTTCTATTTCCTTAACCCTTAGAAAAAGTTGCAAATTTTTTTTTTTCTATCATTGTTTTTTCTCAACTTTATTTTTGCTATGATCAAAGGGGGAGAATGAGAGATGAGAGCTTAAGTCTAGGGGAGGTTAATTTTATAAATTGCAAAATTCTAGTTTAACTATTATTTTATTACCTCTATATTTTTTTACCCTAACTCGAACTCGGGTTGATGCGCATCAAAAAGGGGGAGATTGTTAGTACCCTGAGGTAGTTTTGATGTGGTCAACCAAGTTAAGTTGGATTATGTGTTTGTTTGATTCCTTGTGTCTTAGTATACAGAAACTTAGGAGCATAGGAGGTTGAGCGAAAGACGCAACTAGTAAGAAGAATGACACGGGAGAGAGCCGATGAGCTCGGTGTTGGATTTTTCGGGCCGCAAAAACTATTTTTTGCGTTGCGGAAACCCCGAAACCCCCAGCCACCGGATCCGTGTGAAGAAATAAAATTTCAAAAACCTTTACGTGTACGAGTTTACTAATCTAGATCTACTTTAGATCTACAAGATTAAGA
>JBBMJZ010000010.1:6578815-6594847 GCA_037833815.1 Zingiber zerumbet | reverse complement strand
TGAAGGAGAAATTAAAGTAGATGGAAATGCAAAAGCTAAAAAGTCGTGCACTAGCAAAGAGCAATGATCAACAATATATATATTAGTATCCAATGAACCCCTAACCGAAGCATCCTCCTTTATCACTAACTACGTTGAAATGAAATTTCAGTGTAATTAATATGAATACTTTCACCTTTTGTTAAATAACTTAAAGAGAAATCCTCAACTATTGGATTTGAGTCATACAGTGCCATTGTTTAAAGCTCTCTGGTGACTAGTCTGTTGGATTTATAATTAGCTAGCTTTAAATAACCTTTAATACTTATAAAATCTTAATAAGATGAATGTTAAGGTAAAGGTAATGATGTGAATGTCTGTTAGCTATTCAAGTGGAGGTTTAGTTTGATCTGCATAATTTAACATGGTTTGACCTGTACACCCAAAAATAAATGTCATATCAGCAATTATTTTTTCATGACTAAGTTACTAAGGATGTATTGGATAATAAAAAGTATGAAAATTAGAATTTCATTAGTCTCTAAATGGCACTTGAGTAACTATGGGGTCCCAGTAACTATAGGAAAACAGGAGAAGGGTTTTAATTAAAATTATAAGTTAAGCTTTAAAATATCATGAGAAGGGTTTAACTTATAAGTTACACTTAACTCATACTTATAAATTAAACTAATGGTTCAAATATTAATAATGACATTTATTAAAAATGTCATAGAAAGGGTCTAATTTGTTATTTAATTTTTTTTTGTTTTTGATAAATGTCAATGTAAGATATTTATTATGATACTTATAAATAAATGTCGTTAAGATAATATCATAATAGACTAATTTTCTTATAGTAAATTTACTGTTGAACGAGCCAAATGTCTAGTATATATAGTAATGAAAAACAACGGCTAAGAATATGCGTAATCTCTATTTTTATATGACAAACATTTAAGTTAGCTATCTATGTGTTTGGATATTTATCACATTCATTTAGAGTTGTCGAGGGTTCAAATAGCAGGCAACAGGGTAGTAGAACAAATTTTGATAAAAATGTGCATGGTTACTCAGGTTGCTGTCATCCCTAGATAGTTCAAGTTTATCGTCTGAAGACAAATCAGATAATGAAGTTTCAATATTTTGGTCTTCTTCTACCTGCTTCATATCAATGCCAGATATTGACTTTTTGGCCATGGAAACTCTTAATATCATCATTAATTAAGTGTTTATTATTATTGCTAGAGCATAGTAATTATCATATTTCGTGTACGTATTCTTTCTGAATATATATGCATATATAATATAAATGTTCATTCATCTTACTTATCTATCCTTAAGTTGGATATAAGTTTAAAAAGTGGGAGAAACTAACAAATAAATAATCTTTAAATTGATGATCTAGAAATATTTATACTCTGTATTTTCATCTTAACTATCTTAGTTTTTGTATGTTTTTTTTTTTATGATACAGGAAAAGAAGAAGAAAATCAAGAAAAGAAAAAGAGGAACTATGTTATATGTTACAGGATTTATGTGTTACATTGTCTAGTTTGACCGGAACAATCTATGTGATGAGTAGATTGACTTTGGTTTGGATTTTAAGTGAAAGATGTACCTTTTGCATTAGATCTTTGGTTGGATGTTTGAATTTGTTACGTGTATCTTTGTTGTTTATGGTCATTTTGTTATATATATATATAATGTTTGATTTTGTTATGTGGAACTTTATGTGGTAAAAAGGTAAAATCGCTTGTCCCTAGCGTCTCCGTCGCACCCGACCTAAGGTCATCACGAGGGAGGTAAATCACAGCATCCAAACAAACATGTGACAGGTGGGATAAGTTGAACAGAGATATTATGTGGATCTTTATGTTGTTTATGATGATGATATATATGTATGAACGGCCGAGCAAGCTTGTAATATGTGATTCTAGAAAATAAAAATAAAAATGTCATTAAATGAAAAACAAAATAAAAAAATGTCATTAAATGATGAAAAATATAACACTATGAGAGAAGAACTAGATTAAAGTAGATGGTATGATTGAGTTGGTTATTATAGGATAAATATTATTATAATAGAGAAGGGTCTAATCTCACCCGTACAGAAAAATATTTTCCCCGTAACAGTTACTTACAACTTTTTTTATTTATCTTCTATGTATAGCTGTAGGACCGACCAAAAGTGTTAGATTCTACCTTTTGCAATAGATTTTAGTAGATGGTTTCAATGGTTGTATTGCTTACTTAATTACAATGGAAGGATCGTAGCATGTAGCATAGTACAGATACAGATAATGAGTGTAAAGATGTTTATTTAAGGAAACTATTTTTCTTTCAAATGAATTAGTTTTTTCAAATAAATTATTTTCCTAATAAAATTTTACTTAATTTGTTCGTATAAATTATCTTGTTGCATCACTCTAGCCGTTTTAAAATAAATTTTTAATAAATATTATATATTTAATTAAAAATTTTAAATTTAAATAAATTAATAAAATAAAATTATTCATAAACTTTATTATAAATATTAAAGAATCAAATTTACTAGTTAATATATATATATATATATATATATAAAACACTAGCTTATTATTTGAATTCCAATTAATATCCATCCTTCCAGATTATTCCATCTTTATCAAATTCTTGTTTTTTTTTTCCACTTAATTGATTCCAAATTATCCTTGTCATTTGCGTCTAAAGCAACATCCATTATTAGATTTTCGCCTTCCTCTTTCCGTCTTACGGTTGACAAGCCCTCCCTCTCCCACCAATATTAGGTGCCCTCTGAATGTGATATTTCTCCGACGTTTCCCCCCAAACGTACCCTCTGTTATATTGGAAGGATGTGATTGCCCCACTATGGCTACGGCCGAAATATGAACCTTTACTCGATTCGGGACTCAAATAGGACCCACGAATTGTTGATGTTTTATCCAATCATCAAGTGGGTAGTTGATATAACTAATGGAGGATAAATAATTAAATACCATAGCGTCATCTCGTTTCCGCCGGTCTGGTCTATTAAGACGGGCTGGCTGGCTGGCTGGCTCTGGCGTTTTCCTTCGCCCTTCCAGGTATCGCAGAATGGATTATTCCCGCAAAACCCCTTTTCTCGTTCTCTTCCTCCTTCTCTTCTGCTGTCACGTTTCTCCTTCTTCCTCCCGCGCCTCTCTCACCGTTTCCCCGACGACCCTCACCCGCACCAGCCGCACCGTCACTGTGCGATGGTCCGGCGTCGAATCTCCTTCGGAACTCGATTGGCTCGGCATCTACTCACCGCCCAACTCCCGCAACGAGGATTTCATCGGATACATCTTCCTTCGAAACTCCAGTAGCTGGCCTAATGGCGCCGGCTCCGTCGAAATCCCTCTCGTGAACCTCCGCGCTAATTACGTCTTCCGCGTCTTCCGATGGACCAGCGACGAGGTCAACCCCAAACACCACGACCACGATCAAAACCCTCTACCTGGAACCCACCACCGCCTCGCCGTCTCGGAGGAAGTCATGTTCGAGGCTGCCGCGTTGCCGGATCAGATCCACCTCTCGTTTACGGACCAGGAGAACGAGATGCGTGTGATGTTTGTTACGGCGGATGGGGCCGAGAGCTTCGTGAGCTATGGGCTAGATGCGGAGCGGCTGGATCAGATCGTGGAAACGGCGGTGAGGAGATACGAGAGAAAGGACATGTGCGACTTTCAGGCGAATTCGAGCATTGGGTGGAGGGACCCTGGGTTCATACATGATGGCGTGATGAAAAATTTGGAGAAGGGGAAGAAGTATTTTTACACGGTAAGGTGGCTTAATTTGTAGTTCAAAAACAATTTATTTCAACATTTCCTTGCATATTTCATTCTATTTTACAGTGATTTTACCCATCGATTTGTTTATCATTGGAGAGGATGGACTCAAATACTCCAATCTACCATTCCGTTGACAACCTCCTTCAATTAGACAATTTATTTCAATTAGTTTTACTCTGAGTATACCAGGATGATTGTCTTAAGAAGTATTCATATTTTTGAGTCTTGATCCTGAGTTGGATTGTGGTCGATCCCTTCATCACCAATAATTTCTTTCAATGGTGCATGCTGTTTAATTATTTTCTCCGGCTCTGCCACTGCAATTCTGTTCCTCTTAGTTTTACTTTTAGTATAATGGGAGGATTGTCTTAAGTGTTCCTATTTTGAGTCTTTATTCTTAATCGGATTGTGGATTGTCCCTTCATCACAATTAAGATGTGACTAACCAACCAATAACTTCTTTATGCTCCCATGGAAGCAAGAAAGAACTTTTTCTCATTGTATATCAAACCTGGCCTAAACTTATTGATATGTTTTTCTTGAAGAATGTCTCTCTGTTTTTAATTTTTTTCCCGGATCTCATCATGTTAAGATGATGCTATATGTTCCTAGGCAACTGCATATAGCGTGTAAATTTAACTAGTGCAAATGAATCTCTATCAATATAGGCTGTAACTAAAATTGTGTTTATGCTCCTAGGTTGGCAATGATGCAGGAGGTTGGAGTCCTATCCATAATTTCGTATCCCGTGACAGTGATTCAAATGAGACAATAGCCTTCCTATTTGGAGACATGGGAACTTATACTCCATACGCGACCTTCTATAGGATACAAGAGGAGAGCAGATCTACTGTCAAGTGGATACTTCGTGACATGGAAACCTTAGGTGACAAACCTATGTTTGTTTCTCACATCGGGGACATCAGTTATGCGAGAGGTTTTTCCTGGATATGGGATGAGTTCTTCAATCAAATTGAACCTATTGCCTCCCACATACCTTACCATGTCTGCATAGGTAACCATGAGTATGATTGGCCATCACAACCTTGGAGACCAGATTGGTCCTACAGCATCTACGGGAAGGATGGCGGTGGGGAATGTGGTGTTCCGTACAGCCTCAGATTCAAAATGCCTGGCAATTCATCATTTCCAACATTGACTGGATCTCCAAACACTCAAAATCTCTACTATTCTTTTGATTCTGGTGTTGTGCATTTCCTCTACATGTCAACTGAAACTAATTTCCTCCAAGGCAGTTCCCAGTATAACTTCATAAAGGGAGATTTGGAGAGGGTCGACAGAGACAAAACGCCATTTGTTGTTATACAAGGCCATCGCCCCATGTACACTACAAGTAATGAAGTAAGGGATGCTCCAATAAGGCAGAAAATGCTGGAGCACCTGGAACCACTATTGGTGCAGAACAACGTAACTCTTGCTTTATGGGGTCATGTCCATAGGTATGAAAGGTTTTGCCCTATGAGAAATTTCAGATGTGTAGATGTATCCTCAAACTTCACATCCACAGGTGGTGCACCTGTACATGTAGTTATTGGGATGGGAGGACAAGATTGGCAGCCAATCTGGGAGCCAAGGCCTGACCATATGGATGCTCCAATTTTTCCTCAACCTGAAAGATCAATGTATCGAGGAGGCGAATTTGGTTACACACGCCTTGTTGCTACGAGGGAGAAGTTGACCCTGAGCTACATTGGAAACCACGATGGGCAAGTACATGATGTCTTGGAGATTCTATCTGGTCAAACTTTGAAGGGGGGTACCACTGATATCAATGAAAAAACTCTGAAGTATAGTGATGATGACAAGAAAACACCTAGTGATAAAGTTGCGTCAGTTGTGTCGATTTTCCCGTGGTATATGAAACTCGTTGTTGCACTGGGTGCTGCCATCCTTCTGGGTTTTGCTCTTGGTTTTTTGACACGCTACAGGAGGGATACTTTAGAACGGGCACAGTGGACTCCAGTGAAAATCGTGGAGTTGTAATACTCGTCCAAAGGATTAGCAGGAATCTTGGTAAACAAGACAATGAAAGGTTATGATCCTGTACTCGTATATAAACTGCCACGCTTGTTTAGTGCCGTGCCCAAATGAAGGGCAGTTTCTTTCTGCCTCTTGGACGTTGTCATGTATACAGATTGGTAAGATGTTTTTAAGCCAATTAAGCTAATGGTCAGTTAGGATTGCGTGAATAATTATTTATTCTTTATAGATTACTATAAAATAATTATTTGTATCTTTGATTGTAAAATAATTAGAAGTAATTATTTTAAATTATAAAAATAATTATTTACTAATTTTTAGAAATGATGATCATTTTACCCATTATATCTCTCAAATCATACAATTTGGTTGGCCCAACCAGGCGGATTGATTATAGCAAATGGAGTCAAGCATGTTGGATGGATATGTCGAGATCTCTATTTGGGTTGGTCGAATTGAGTAGAATGGTTGGGCCAATTGGTTGATTGAGTCATTTCATCGTGAGTCAATTAGGTCAATCATCCAATTCAGTGGTCTAGTTAAACTGGTTGAGTTAGGCGGGTTGGGTGGGTCATGTAGACTAAGAGATCCAAGTGGATCGGGTGATTTGGTTGGTTTGGTCAAGATGGATGCGTCAGTTTTAGGTCAAGGTAATTTGTTTAGGTGGATCCATCAATCCTCTCGAGTTGGGTGGGTGATTTTTTTGGTTGGGTCAATCAAATAGTTTATTGGGCAAGTCGAGTCAATTTATTAGTGAAGTCGATTGGCCATGACAATCAATTCAATTGGGCAATTTGGTCAATCGGTCAATTTAGTACGTTAGGCAGAATTGGCGGGACTAACCAATTGATATAAACGGAGAAATCGTGCTATTTGGGTTAAGACTAATTAGGCAAATTAGGGTGGTTGGCTAGACAACAATTAGACCAAATAGGCTTGTTATTTTAATCAAGACAGTTGGGTTAATTGTGTTGGATGGCTGGGTCCGATAGATGTTGGTTGGTGCAATTATATTCCGAGTAATTATCTTCGACCAAAATGTTTTAATATATTGGACAAAAGAAAATTTTACTTATTGTCAATAAAAAGTGAAATCGCCTGAATGACCTTCTATTATTTGGAAGGTAAATTAAAATGACTTCGCCTAATAATAACAGTGCATGTAAAGGTAAAGGAATGGAGGCAACAAATAGGACATTTCGTACTCATTGAGAATCAATCCAAGTCTATTGATAGTAATATTTTTGCATAAATCAATTGCGCACGTCCGTCCGCAGAAAATTTTTTACTCATGATATTATTGAACTCATGAAGTTTGTTAAGGACTTTGTAGCATGTATGTGGAACTCGTAGAACTTGTGACTTGATGCACTTGGGTTGTGTTGGTTGACCTAGTGCAACCAAATTGGTTTGGCTCAATGCTCAATGCCCTGCTAGAGTTATGAGAAGGATAGTATGGGACATCTAATGGACCGTAGGATGAAGAATTGGAGGTGAATTATTAGTTTTAACGACAAGCATAAGGATGGACTTCGTAAATGATTGGGAAGGATGATATGTAGAAAAAATCATATAATTGGTACATCCGACTATCCGAGGGATTAGGATCTAACATAAGGTAGACTTTTAAATGATGTTAAGTTTGATAGCTAAAAGATAGTGAGCTATGAGAGATTGTGTAATTTGTAATATTTGGATTCACACTTTTAGGTTATATATAGGCTTTATTGAGAGCATTTGATAGTACACTTTGTTGGGAGATTATTAGAGCAATCGTCAACAGGTTAAAGTTGACCAATTTAACTAAATTCGAGTGGATTCAAGTTTAAGTTTCAAATTTTGAACAATATGTGAGAAAAAATAAAGTAGGTCAAAGTTGACCGGATACTTAAAAATATGTGAAAGAAAAGTTCAAGTGGGTTAAGGAAGATCACATGTTGGCAAAGAAAAGCCCTAACTGAGGTTAATCAGGGTGGAAGTCTACCGAGTGACTAGTCCTAACTACGGTTAGGTAAAAAAAAGTCCTAGTGGGTCAAGCAGGATCACACATTAGCAAAGAAAAGCTCTAACTGAGGTTATGCAAGGTGGAAGTCTACCAAATGATTAGTCTTAACTGCGGTTGGGCAAAGAGAAATCTAAGTAGGCTAAGGAGGACTGCACTTGGTAATCAAAAGTCCAATGAGAGGTTAGCAAAGAGAAAGTTCAAGTGGGTTAAGGGTTAACCAAAAACTTAGTGGGAAATGTAGGATCGGAAAATTGCAACTAAAAACAAGTAACACAGTGGAAATAAGAAGGAAAGGAAACAAAGAAACCAAGCGCTAACACAAGTCATTTTTTACTTAGTTTGGAGCCTTCGACGACTCCTACTCTAAGGTCAGCACTCGTCAAGTGCTTTTGTTGGGAAATCACTATCAGTTCGTAAAAGTATTTCAAAGTTGAGTACAAGAACTGAAAATAACAAAGTTACCAACAAACAGAAAGAAAAATGAAGGCACTCGTTCCTCGAGCTTTGGAGCAGTCTTTTGGTGTCGCTGGAGCCTTTTCGAAGCAACACTTGAATATGAAAGTCTTAATAGTTGATATCTTGAAGCTGCTAGTAGAAGAGTCATATATAGGCCCATTCTGAGTGCCTAGAATCCCTCCGGACGCCTAGACCACTGTTGACATGGCGAGCTCTAGTCGAAACTTTATCCGCAAAGTTTATCCACTTCTGGGCGCCTAGACCCCTTTCGGACGCTTGGACCGTTGATGTGGGTTCGGCCATTCATCGTGTTCCAACTCAGCTTTGGAATAACTTTTCAGGTCCCAGTTCCTAGACTGACTCTGGGCGCCCGGATCGCTCGGGTGCCCTAGGCACCCGCCCGGGGGAGCTAGTTTGGACTCCTGGACCTGATCTGGGCACCCAAACTTCGGGCACCTAGATTCCTTCTGGAGACGCTCGGACTCCTCTTTTTCCAGCCTTCTTCCTTGCAAAAAAGAGTTAGTCCTGGGTAGCAAAAATAAATATACCCTGCAAAATAAAGTTAGCCAAATTCAGTAAAATAGTAGTAATTAGATCATATCTTCTCGAGACTAGGATCTAGTTAAGATTTTAACTTAGGTTTCCCAAATGGACCTAAGTTGGACTGATGCCTATAGTTCCCTCAACCAAGAACATATCCTCACTGGATCTCTCCTCCAGTTGCTTACCTCCACTTACCAATTGCAGTCACTTGACTGGCCTTTAACCCATCAGGTCTTCCCGCTAGTTGTCAGGTTCGCAGACCCAACTGGATTTCGGCTGGTTGTCAAGTCTTACAGACTCAATTGAACTTCCCGCTAGATATCGGGTCCCGTTGACCAATCTAGACTTTGCACCAGCTATCAGGTCCTGCGGACCTAGCTGGATTTCAGCCTAGTGTCAAGTCCTTCAGACCAGTCAACTCCTGAACACTTGGTAGAAATGTTAGACAAATAACACATTTAACTTTAATCTATTTGTCATACATCAAAACTAGATTATTAGTGCAACTTGCACCAATAATTTCTCTATTTTTGATGTAATGATAACTTGGGTTAAAGTTAGAAAAACATATGCAAATAAGCATTAAGCATGAAATATTTAAAGTGAGTTGATTTTTCTAACCTAACCCACTATTCTCCCCCTTTGTCATACATCAAAAAAAAATAATACACGAAGCATAAAGGTTTACTAAAAAACTTTGAACTAGCGAAAAGGTTTTCAAACAAGTATAGCAAGTACTTCAAAGAACATTGAAAACAAGGTTTTGAAAAACTACTTGAAACAGAAAGTTCTAATTTTTACAAGTAATGTTTTCAAATAAAAATGGTACAAATATAAAGACTCAGGGTCATGTCAGGGTGGAACAATTGTTTTTAAGAAAATTTTGCAAGGCATTTCAAATTTTGTAAAACAATTTATACAATAGTATTCGAGGAGTTTTTAAAAAAATTATCAAGGAAAATTTAAAAGGAGTTTCAAATTTTTGCAAATGGTTTTCAAATGTTTAGATTTTTCAAAAAATATTTTGCAAACAATTTGGAAAATACTTAAGTTTTAAAATGTTTTACAAACATTTGAAGAAATCAGTATAAAGAAATAGCACAAAAAAACTTTTTGAAAAGATGATTTTTTTTTTCAAATTTGGAAAGGCAGTATTAAAAATGCAATCGGTATTGAATAATACAAACAAACCGAAGTAAATGATAGCAATCATAATGTGATAAAAATCAAGTCACACATACTAATTGAAGTAACAGAAAACTGTTGTATCGAGTCGCACGTGAGAGGAGGGTGAATCACGTGATTTTTGAAAACTAGTTCTTTTTTATTTTAAAAATAAAGTATACTCAGCGGAGAATAAGTAAAACAATCGAAAATAGAAAATACTAGAAAAACACAGGTGATTTACTTGGTTCGGAGCCTATGCCGACTCATACTTCAAGACAGGTCCCGCGGACCTATCGATGGATAATCCAGTAAATGCCTCTTCCGAAACCGTCGAAAGAGGTGATCGAGTACAAAAATAGGGACAGTGTAATAGCCTACACTTCCCTTTTAAAACAATAATAATTAGAAATGTAACACTTAATAAAAGGTTACAAACAAGTTGGAGTACTCGGTGTATTGCAGTCGGTCTTCCGGAGATGATCGAATGTCTCGGAAGCGTAGCTTGGTAGTAGGCAGACTTTTTGGAGCAACTGTAGAGAGCCGGAGCAGACGGAAGCTCAATCTGATGCGCAGTATCTCGTATCAAAGTTGTACGTCAAAGTGTGGGCAAATACCTCTTTTATTGAGCGTGGAAGGCACCTTCCAAGGCCTTGAAGACACCTCAAATAGGACAAATCTAATCCTGAAACTTGCTGAAGCTTATCACCGTGAAGGTCAAACTTTATCCTGTGGAAGGTGCCTTCCATAGTATTGAAGGCACCTTCCATGAACAGTGCGAAGGCACCTTCAAATGATTCAAGGCACCTTCCATAAAGGTGTCTTTCATCTCCTGGAAGGTGCCTCGGGTGAACAGAAATCGAGGCCTTTTGTGCTTTCTTACCCTGCAAAATGTGTTAGTCCAATAAACCTACAAGGTAAATTTAATACAGTAATAATAAAGAGTAGTAATTAGATTCTATCTCCTCGAGATCAGGATCTAGTCAAGGTCTCCATTTAGGTTTTTGAAATGGACCTAAATCGGACCGACACCTACTGTCCTTTCGAACGGGAATCCATCCTCACTTAGTCACTCTCCTCCAGTGACTTACCTCTACTTACTAGATGTAGAGTTACCCTCCGGAATCACACATATGGACTTTGGGAATCAAACATCCCGACCTACCAGAATCGCACAACCGGTCTTCATCCATCAAAAATCTCACATCTCGACTTACCAAAATCGAACATCCGATCTTCACCCATTGACAATCGCACATCCGATCTTTTCCTATCGGGAATCACACATCCCGACTTGCTAGAATTGCATATCCGGTCTTCTCCAATCGAGAATCGCATATCCCGACTTGCTGAAATCACACATCTGGGCTTCACTAATCGAGAATTGGGCATCCCATCTGCTAATTAGGAATCAAACATCCTGAAACCTGCGCACTCGGTAAATGTATTAGATCACGATAACACCTAACTTAACTTACTTTCTCATTCATCAAAACCTGAGTTAGACCATTAGTGCAAATTACACCAACAAAAATATCTAGTAACTAAAGTATAGATCTAATAATATCAAGTTAGGAAAATGTACTAGAAAGTAAACTACTGAGACAACGAAGAAGATGCGCTAGAACTCCAAGATCGTAATATGTCCATCAACTCAATATGATGAGTCTGGTCTGCCTCTCAAAGACTAGAAATATATTGTCGAAGACTAGAGACTTCCCATCGAATATCAGAGACCTCTTATCGAAGACCCGTCATAGATGCCTCAAGTCCAGTAACTCTATCGTCTAAAGTATGAGGGACTGGAGGTGGAGTTGGAGCTAGAGTTGGAGGCAGTCTAAAAAGGTTAGCCATAAGATCATGCATCTCTGCATCCTCTCCTTGAGTTGGGTCAGGCTGTGACTGAGCTACGGGATCAGGCGGCTGAGCTGCGGGGTCAGGCTAATGCTAGTCCTCTCTCCTCCAAGATAGGGTACCCTCATCATCTATATGTACACCAACTAAGGATATGTTCCTAGCACCTACTATATCAAACTCATTTAGGGCTCTAACGTTACACATGATGACATTAATACCTAATAATACTATATAGGCGGTCAAAATATGATAGTATGATATATGGATCCGCCGACTAGTGGTAATACCTATTGAATATAGGATGATATGAAATATGTGCAAACTAATATCTATGTCTAACCTATGACATAATGCATAAAGGAGAAATGAATGAAATGGACGCATCATCGCTACATCGTGAGTGGTCAAAGGCAAAATGCATGTGACTAAGACTCTATAGAGAGCATAGTCCTGGACTCTAAGGGTGACTGATCAAAACAGGGTCATAGTTGGTACACACTGATCCCTAAAAAAATATGAATATATCGTATCGAGAGTAATATGTGAGTATGGATTGCCAAATGATGAATCCCGAGGGGGGTAGTACTGGAAGGGGCGTGCGGATGGTCATAATCCTAAAAAGTCTCGGATGATAGTAGGAGATAATGTAACATCCGTACCGACGACCCTAGTGATGTAGGTAAAATCATTAACTCTAACTAAGTTGTTATATAGTTCATCGCATAGTCCTATGTTTACTGAACTAGAACAATAAACTAACCTTTGCAACCTATAGTAATCAATAACTCCTATACTAGGAGTACATGATCTCATGAAAAAACTCCTATCTAATTATCTAGAAAGTAGAAGAACATATATGGTAGAGGAAAATCTAATACTAAGTTCATCGGTAGGAAATCTAGGGTCCGTACTAGCATTCGAGGGATCAACACCAGGATATGATCGTTTCCTAATTAGAAAAAACATTAAAAAAATGAAATGCTAAACAAAATAAATAAAATAAAGTTTAGGATTAAAATATTATCAACGCATCGTGAATATTTATGATAGAACTGACGACTTTAGTTGATCTGCAATGACGGCTTAAGAACCGAAAATGAAAGAAGTTATGGGGAAAATTTTTTTCTTGATTTTAGAGCTCGGTGAAGAGCAAAAAAAGAAAAGAAGAGGTGTGAGGAGGAGGGGGCGCCCACTGACCCCCTTAAATAGGTTAGTCCGGGCACCTAGACGGCGTTCAAGTGCCTAGACCCATAGGTGAGGCGGGGCGCCCAGAACCTTATACCAAGGGCACCCGCCCATGGTTTGCACGGTGATTTTTTTAAAAATGTAATTAAGTTAAATTAAACATTTAACTGAATTGGTGAAAATTAATTTAAGTTGAAACTTAAGTTATTTACAAATTAACTAAGTTGTTGAAAAAATTAATTTAAGTTGAAACTTAGTTTATTTACAAATTAACTAAGTTGTTTGAAGAAATTAATTTAAGTTAATTGAATAAGTTGTTTAAGAACAATTTAGTTTATGTTTAAAAGTTAAAAATTAATTAAGTTGTTTAAAAATTAAGTTATTAAAAAATTTATTTAAGTTTAAGTTAAAAATTAAAATTTAATTTCAAATTAAGAAACTAATTTTAGTTAAGAGATTAACTTAAAAAAAATTAAATTAAACTTAAGTTAAGAATTAAATTATGGTAAAGATTAATTAAGTTGTTTAATAAGTAATTTAATTAGTTAAATTATTTTATACTTAAGTTAATTAAAAATTAATTTAAGTTAAGAATTAAATTATGGTAAAGATAAGTAATTTAATTAGTTAAATTGTTTAATAATTAAGTTAATTTAAAATTAATTTAAGTTAATAATTAATTTATGGTCTTGACTATGTAAAATTTAATTAAGAACAATTTAACGTAAAAAAAACTTAGTTTAAAAGTACTCATCTAAAATTGGTCTTTAAATGTTTGACCTTTAGTTACTAACTAAAAACCAAAAGATAGCAGTGTTCACTTGGTTAATGAAGTTAAGTATTAATGTCTAGTTAGAATTTGCTAAAAAAGGACTACTTAAATTGATTAATGTACTGTTGTATTTTTTGCCCAGGCTTATATGTTGGGACCTTAACGCCGCTAGAGGGGGGTGAATAGCGTCTCACCCAAATCATCGCTTCATACAATGGTTAGTACGCTCAGCGAAATACAAAAACAAATACTAATAATAGAAAGCAAACCTAACACGTTGATTTAATGTGATTCAGAGATAAAACTCCTACTCCACGGCTGTCTGTAAGGTGGACAATCCCGATCCGTCGGTGGATGATTCCCCGGAGAACTTCCGGCGAGCTCGCGTAGCTCCTTATGGGTGGAGAAACCTCACCACAACCTTGTACAAGCACGCTAGATCACTTGGGCACTTGGAGACTCTAATTAGGGTTAACTACCACTAATTTCATTAACCTTAACCAAACTTCTAATACTTGGCTATATAGGTCGCAGGTTGGGAAACCCTGCCTATCAGTCGACTGTCAAAACCATCAGTCGACTGCCCCTATGTGGAAATTCGACCGTTACATCCCAACGACTCGATACTAGTCGACTGGTAAAAGTACCAGTCGACTGCTCCACACTGGTCAAGCGAACAGAAGCATTCAGTTCGCTCCCAGTCGACTACACCAGTCGACTGATGGAACCACCAGTCTACTACTATAGTACTGCTACAGTAACGCTACAGTACTGTTGCAGTAACTGGTAGAGGGGGTGAATAGCGTCTCACCCAAATCATCGCTTCATACAATTGTTAGTACGCTCAGCGAAATACAAAAACAAATATTAACAATAGAAAGCAAACATAACACGTTGATTTAATGTGGTTCGGAGATAAAGCTCCTACTCCATGACTGTCCATAAGGTGGATGGTTCCGATCCGTCGGTGGATGATTCCCCGGAGAAGTTCCAGCTAGCTCGCGTAGCTCCTTGTGGGTGGAAAATGCTCGCCACAACCTTGTACAAGCACGCTAAATCACTTGGGTACTTGGAGACTCTAATTAGGGTTAACCACCACTAATTTTATCAACCTTAACCAAGCTTCCAATGCTTGGTTATATAGGCCGTGGGTTGGAAAACTCCGCCTACCAGTTGACTGCCAAAACCATCAGTCGACTGCTCCTCTGTGGAAATTCGACCGTTACATCCAAACTGCTCGATACCAGTCGACTGGTAAAAGTACCAATCGACTGCTCCACACTGGTCAAGCGAACAGAAGCATTCTGTTTGCTCCCAGTCGACTGCCCAGTCGACTATGTTGGGATCTAGCGCGCCAAAGACGCAGAAATGCAGCGAAAAAATACTAGATCCTCTTATCCAATGGATCCATGCGAAGGGAAGAAACATTTTCTGAAAAGGATTTATACTAAGTTACATGATAGGATTATACCTTTGTTGCGTGCACTTCGCAATCCCGACAGCAACCTTTTCTTTGGATTCAGATCTCAGCACGTTTAAGCGTCCGCGCCTCTACGGTATCCATACGAACATATCCTTCGTTCGTCGCACGAATGAAGTCTTCAGAGAAGAACCATCTTCTTGTGCTAGCAAGAAGCATGGTTCAACCAAGGAGGAAGATTTGGCCATGGAAGGAAGAGGAAGAAGAGGGAGATGAAGAGTCACCATTCTCTTCACTTATCGACACTTATGAAAAATTCATACAAAAGGCTATTTATATTTATCCCATGAATACCAAGAGTCTTTTGTCTCTTTGTATTCCTCTTAATGGGTTGGATTTATTATATTTGATTAACCATTAATCCAATAACCCAATAAGTCTAACCCATTGAGTCTAACACATTAATCTAATGTGTCTAATTCGGATTGAACTCAATCTAATGAGTGGGTTCATTTGAGTCTAACTCAATAAGTAACCCAAAAGGCATAATCATCTCATGATTGACTCTTAGGGCTAATTACTAATAATCTCCCACTAGCACTAGTGCCAATCACCACTAAGATGACACCAACACTTTAGATTTACCCATTATTCATAATATCCTTTGTATTTTAGTCAAACTAAAATACTCATCTCCATATCTACTTATTCTTTATGTGTGACCCTGTAGGCTCTCATAACATTGGCAATGTATCCAAATCAACATTTGTGATACATAAGCAATGAGTGGCATCTAGCAAGGCATCATTGCTACCCAAGTGACGAGAAAGTCGTGATCCGA